>CM046387.1:14701320-14821320 GCA_025413485.1 Ficus microcarpa
ATAGCAATGTCAATTCTTTGGACAAGATTCAAATGCCTTGCTTGTTCCGAGTTTACTCCACTTCTAGAATGCAACCACTCTTCTAGACTACCATTGGTCATAAACTCATACACCAGAGCCTTGAAATCATTCCCTTGAAAATCAATACTTGAACATGCTGTCAGAAGTTTGACGAGATTTCGATGCTTAATGCTCTTTAGGACTTTGCATTCCGCGATGAAACTTTTCAAAGCCCTTGATGTTTGAAGGTTTAGTACTTTCACAGCTACTGCTAATCCTCCCTCTTGATCTAGGATTCCCTTGTAAACAGATCCAAAATTGCCGGTACCAATCAAATTTGCTGAAGCAAAGCCATCAGTTGCTTTAAGAAGAACTCCATATGATACTTCCAAGAAAGAAATTCCAAATTGTGATCCCAAAATCGACTTTCCTTTTCTTTTCCTTGCCCAGCAAAGAAGCATTGAAAGCAGAGATAAAAGCATCATTGCAACAAGTGCACATACAACTGAAATAGTTATCTTCTGCTTACTTGATAATTTGTCCTTTGCACTGGAGGGGCATTTGGGCAGGTTTAGTTGAGCTATACCTCCACAAAGCCTCGTATTTCCCATGACCGAAAGGGCACTTGTGTTTGTGAAAACTCCTTGGGTAGGCACCTCTCCTTCAAAGTTATTGAATGATAAATTCAATATGTGCAAGTCTAAATGCTCCAAATAGGTTGGAATTTCACCAGACAGGTTGTTGCGAGAAAGTCAATTTCTTCAATCCCTTTTGTTGAATCAAAACATTGAGGAATGGCCCCTTGCAATAAGTTCCCTTGTAAATACAAGTACTGCAAGTTTTGACATCTACCAAGAGCTATAGGAATTTCTCCAGATAACCTGTTCTCCGAAATATCCAAATAGCCGAGATTTACCAATTTTCCCACCTCAATGGGGATAGAACTAGTAAAATAGTTGAGAGACAAGTCTAAAAATCGAGTAAGGGATGAAAAACTAATAACCTCTTTAGGAAGAGAACCAGTAAAATTGTTTTGAGAAAGAGTGACTGCTTCCAAATGCTTGCATTCTCCAAGACTGGATGGTATCCTGCCTTGTAAGTTGTTGGAGTGGAGAAATAACTCGCCCAATGACGTTAGATTTCCAAAAGAAGATGGGATGGGACCTGAGAGCTTGTTATTATGTAAACTTAGGCCAAATAAATTTTGCAGTTGACCTATCGATCTTGGTATAGGACCAACCAATTGATTAGTCTCTAGACCTAGTCGCTGTAAGTTGACAAGATTCTCAATCCCATTTGGAATACTTCCCTTATTCTGGTTCCTTCCGGCTGTCATCCCTGTAAGCTTTTTGAGAAGTTGCTTATACATTCAAGAAGTACTCCTCCAAAATTGTTGTCACTAATTCCGAGTCGTTCTAAATTCGTGCAGTTGACCAGAGAAAACAAAAAATTCAAGTCTTCGTCCTTCTGATACCCAAGATTATTGTCGTTGAGTCCTATGCTCCTCAAATTGGGCAAACTTGGAAAATTGGGAACGCTTCCTGTTAAGTGATTGTTTCTGACTTCAAAGTAAATGAGGTTCGAGGCATTGGAGATCACAGGAACTAGTCCATGGAATTGGTTCATGTGGACGAAGAATGTTTTGAGGTTTGCATGCAATAAGTTGGGAGGAAGATTTCCTTCAAGTCTATTAAAATGAACAGAAAAATCTCCAACAGATGAGAGATTGTATATGGAGGAAGGGATTCTACCAGTCAGATTATTTAGACCCACTCGAAACACTTGCAGTCTTTTCAACTGACCAAAGTTGTTCGGAATGCTCCCGTGTAAATGATTCATTACAACAGAGAAGCTCTCTAGTGAACTTGAAAGATTAGCAATGGAGCTTGGAATTGCACCTTGTAAGTAGTTTGCATCTAAATATAGAGTCCTAAGAAAGTGTAGTGAACCAATACCCTTAGGAATTCCTCCACTAAGATAGTTTTTATAAAGGAAAAGGGACTGGAGATTAGAACAACCTGTAATGTTGATGGGAATCTTACCACTGAAGGAATTGTTGTTGAGGAATAACCATTGAAGCCGAAACAAATTGTCAATTTCTTCTGGGATTTCATGGCTGAAGCTGTTGTTCTGTAGGTCTAATCCCCTCATAAAGCTAAGCTTTCCGACATGAGGAGACAGATAGCCCCCGAGATTACTTGAATTGAGTTCCAACTTAGTGACCCTTTGGTGTCGACGACCACATGTCACACCTTGCCACTCGCAGAAATGTAGAGATTCATTCCAAGAATTCAGAACTCCGACAGGATCGATCAATCGAGCCTTGAACTCAAGTAAGGAGAGTCTATCTGTGTCGTTTCCTCCAAGTTTGGAGAAGGATGCTGTGAACAAAAAGAGTTGCATGGAAAAGAACCAAAACATGGCTAAACCAAGGCCGACCGAGACTTCCATTATTGGCACCAAAGCAAGAACAGAACTCGACTCGGGAAGTTGTGTGAGGTATTTGATTGCAGAATGAGTTGCTCAAGATTGTAAAACACGGAAAGTCAAGGCATGATATCCACTCACTTGCTTGGAAGGTAAGGTTGTGAAAGAAAATTGGGTCTGCCATTAATTCTTGTTAGGCAATGACTTTGCTCACTTGACTTGACTTGGTAGGCAATTAGTCTTCAGACTCTTGTAACAAAATGCTTTTCGGCATGAACAATGAAAATCACGATGCTTAGCTGGCATTGAAACATAAAGTGGACCCTACTTTTTTTTTTTTTTTTGTGAGTCTGCTTTCCTCTTGAACCCAGAAATTGAGAAAGCCATAAACATACCCATGAAGCTTTTTAAGTTTAGAGTTGAAGCCTACGAGTAGAAGAAGATTGATTTATAAAGGAAAAACTCCAAGATTGATTTCAAGATTGAGAATTAAAAAAAAAAAAAAAGAAGAAATCTATAAATCCAGGTTGCAGATCTAAAGTCTATACCTGTGGTTTTAGATCTGTAGTCCGTTGATTTTTATTGATGTGTACGAACTCATCATCCATAAGAGCATTGAAATTTAGCAAGAAGCTGGAAAAATCCTCCGGAAGCTCAATCGATTATTTCCTAAAATGGGTCTTGTAGATATATATATATATATATATGTTTTTTTTTGCTTGGAAAGAAGCCACGAAACAGCAGCACAAAACCAACGAACGCACAGCCAAAAATAACCAAAAAGCCAGGCCAGATTACAAGAATAAGAAGAATAACTCGTCAGAAGCGTTGTTCAACTCCACCGGCACAAAAAAAAAAAAAAAAAAAAAGGAAAAAAAAGCAATCCGTAAAGGGAAGAATTGCATATATAAGCCCAAAATGAACCACCATTGCAAATTTAACCTCCATTCTAATCACCATTTTATAATGATTTTTTAAAATTCATTTTATAAACAAAAAGACCAAAAACTCCTTTAACTATCTTCAATTAAAAAAATTAAAAAAACCCATACATCTGGCGCCAAAGGAAGTCAGAAGCAGTCAAACTGGTTCTTCCAACTAAACTACCCGAACTGCTCTCCCCTCTGTCCTCTCCGAAAAAACGAAACCCCCCTCCCTCTCTCTATCTATTATTCTTCTCTGTCTCTCGCTCGCTCTCTAGTCCCTCCAAAAAAGAACGAAACCCTCGTCTCCCCTCTCTCTCGCTCTCGTCTCGCCTCTCCCTCTGTCTCTCGCTCGGCTCTATCCCGCTCGGATCGCTCGCTCTTCTTCTTCTCTGTCTCTCGCTCTCTTCTCTGTCTGTCGCTCTCTGTCCCTCTCTCTCTCTATCTCTCTTTCGCGGCTCTGTCTCCTCTCGAACAAACTCCCCTTCTCTCCTCGCCGAAAAGAAGCCCTCCACTGAAGCTCCCCGCCGCTCCTCGCCGAACCTCCCTCCTCGCCGAAAAAGAAACCTCCCCACTGGACCCTCCCTCGCTGGAAAAAAGAGACCCCCCCACTAAAGGAGCTCCTCGCCGGAAAAAGAAGCCCCCCCCCCCCCCGACACTTTTGGCTCCCTCGTCGAAAAAGAAGGCCCCCCCTGCTCCTCGCCCAACCTCTGCATTTACTCTCATGTATGTGGTTGGTTTTTTTTTAACTCTTGCTAATTTTGTAATATTTGTTTGCAACACAAGGGGCTTTGTCACCGTTTCCAATTAATCGATACAATATTGGCTATTATTTTCTCATGTTCTATGATATTTTGTGTTCATTATTTTCTTTTTCTTTTTGGTTGATGAATGTGTTCATTATTGTCTTGAACTCTATAGCAATTTGTTATTGTTTTTTCTGGCTTCAATTAATTCATCACAGGGTACAATGAACCAAGGCATGGTCCATTATTTTGTTATATAATTCATAATATGTTGTAATTATTTTTGGTTTCAATGAAAAAATCATTAGGCAAGATAAGGATCGGATTTGCACCATTAATGCAAAATGCTTATATGTATATATATATATATATATATATGTTTCTTCTGATAAAAAATAAACATGGTCGATTAAAATGTTTGATATGAAATATGTACTTTGTGCAATGTAATTCTTTTTGGCAATTGGACATAATACCATCCAAGATTCTATCCCATGGAGAAATGGCGTAGTCAATGTGTAACCAATAAAGGGTGCGACGTTTACGGTTATGAAAAACTCAGAAAAGCGGCACACGATGGTGGTTTTAAAATAGCTTTATTAAGCGGGAATTAATCGTGAAAGGTTGGTAGTAGTAGGATAGGGAAAGGTTTCAGCTTATCACTTTCATTTGATGGTGGCCGACTTACACTTGGGAATAAAAAGTCCTGGATGTTGAAAGCTGTTATTGTTATTATTTCCATTTGGGTTAGATATCTTGGTATGCTTTGGTGCTTGAAGTTGGTATGCTTTGTTTTTTCTTGATATCGTGTGTTTCTTTAAAAGGATGGACAGAGATTATGTATAATTTCTTTAAGAATTTCTTAAATTTCTTCTTTTTCTTCTAGATAGATAGAATGTTGCCATATGTGAAATGGAACAGTTAAGGACAATGGAAAATTGTAACTGAAAGAGTCTTATAAGAAGTTTTTTGAATTTAAGTTAGTACGGGGAGCTATTCTAATAGGGTCTAATTCATTAAACCTCATAAGAAAGTAATACCATATTAATTTCATTTTCTAAAATTGCATTGAAGTATCTTAAACCAGAAAGTCAAATTGGGAAAATTAGTCCCATTTAGTTTTCATTTTCCTTTGGCTCACTTATTTTCAAGAGTTAGGAATGCGTATTTTATTTAGCTTTAATTTTGATATATGCTTGTGATGATTGTGATCACTCATATTGGTGCTCAATTAATATTTTTCGACTCTCTGTATCTTCTGTTTCATTCCTAGCTATGGCACGAAGCCGGACGTCATCGGCACACTCTTCTCATCCTAGCCAACTGCTGCGATATTCAGAAGGAGCGGATATGGACTCAGAAAATGACTTTGAAGGAGTCAGTAGGACCATCTCCCAACCGGATGGCAACACGTCACCGCAATCGATGTCAGTCCCAATACCAAGGGTAAGTTATCATTGGAAGATAGAGAAGTCAAAGTTTTTTTTTGTTTTAATTTTTTTTTTTCACGTTCAAAACAATTACATTAGTTAACAAGATAAAATTTTTTTTAAATGTAGGTTTTGGATCTCCCATCACCCGTTTTGAAATTGAAGATGGATGACGTCAATTTCAAATGCAAAATCACGATCAAGAACCTGTTGAAGGATGCTGTGGATACGGTGACCACAGCCTTACGGGACCACCCATATGGCATGGAGTGGTTTATGAACTCTCAATTCGGCCACCTATTTAACATTGCAGACCACCTCAAAGTAACCTTAATGCCGTTATGGATGTTACTGTCCCGGGCGGTGGTTACAAAAAAGTGGTATAAGATGTGGTTCGTTTTGAATGGCGTCCCCATTAGATACTCGCTGATGGAGCACGGGCTTATAAGTGGACTTAATTGTTCTGCCTATCCCGGAGAGCCTTCTCATACAGGAGCCGAATTTAAAGGAAGGGTCTTTCGCGGAATGAAAAAAATAATGCAGAATGATCTCAAGAGTCGCTTGAAAGGTATGGTCATCCCTTCCGAGGAGAGTGAGAGCAACATAAGGGGGGCCCTGGCGAAATCAAGCGAAGAGAAAAAGAGTGGTCAATCCTTATAAACGATAAGTTAAAGTTGGCGGTCCTCTACTTTTTATGTGCGGTCCTCCGTGGTCCAGAAAAAGGCCATCAGCGAGTTGATGACAACCTCTTTAAGAGTGTAGAAGACCTGGATTGGTGTGCCAATTTTCCATGGGGGAGAGCGTCATACCAATTTTTGATGACCCAGGTCCAGAGGTTGGACATAGGTGCAAAATGTAAAGAATCTCATCAGAAGTTGGCAAGATGGAGTTGTCATGCGTTCATACTCCCATTGATGGTATGTAAATTTTGTTTCATTGTTGATTCTCACACTTAATTTGTTTCAAAATGTTTGCAATCTAATATTGGTTATTGCTCATTTTATAGCTTCTACCATTTGAGTGTATTCCTGCCCTGACCCCAAAGTATGCTGAGACTAGAAAAGACGTGCAAGGACCAGTGCCAAGAATTTGTCGATGGACAACAAAGTATGATCGACAACAAGCACCATCTTTGGAGCAAATTCTTCATGCAATTGGGAATAGCACGGTTGGTCTTCTGTTTTTTTTTTTTTTTCTTTTTTTTTATATTATGTAGATACGTCTTAATTTCTCGGTTACTAATTCGAAGTTTCTAAATTTCAGAACATACATAGCATACTTGTCCCAACATTGGAGGAGCGGAACGCCAACTACATGATTGGGTTTGTTCCTTATGATGACGATTCCGACCCCATTGTGGACAATTGGGCAGGCATTCTAGAGTCCGGAAGAAGCATCTTTTGGGAGGACTCATTAAAAGCCGATCTGGAAGGCCAACGCAACTTCCTTGGAGGTGGAACCGAGAGAGTCCAAGGAAGAGGTAGAGAGAGTCCTGAAGATATTATCCCTGAGCAGAGCACAAGTCAAGAGGGCGCCACTGTAGCAGAGCAAACCAGGTATCTGCCGTCTATCCCTACTGTCAATGAGTCTACACCTCCACAAGCTAGCTCTGATGCTGAGAATTCAACGGTGCTACGTGAGCTTCGAGCTTTAAAGCAAACGATGGAGAGATCGATAGAGAAGCTGTCTCCCGACCATGACCGGCGGTTTTTACAGTTTGCTGCCGACCATGACCGGCGGTTTTTACAGTTATAGAGATCGATAGAGAAGCTGACCGCCGACAATGAAGCTCAGTCTTTACAATTGAATATGCTGACAAACATCGTGACAAGATTTGTTCAGCAACAATCAGAAGCTTCAAAAGGTGTATATCGAGCTGAGAGCGGTGGAGGTGGATGCGAGAACAATAGAGGTGTTGATATCAGAATCAATGCCAGTGGTGATGTTGCTGCTCGGGATGATATATTTGCACCTACAGATGTTGGTTCCGGAACTGATAGGGGTGCAAAAAGGGATATGGAAGATTCTCCCCTCACTGAAATCTTTTATCAGACTCCGACTTGTTCAGGTGATAAAGATTGTGAGGAAGATATTTTAGATGTTGGGCAAGAAAAGGGACGACCCCAACGAGATCTAAAAAAGTCTAAATATCGGAGAACTCCATACACCGACCCCAATCCAAAGAAGATGATGTTTCGTAAAGGGTCGATAAAAGAATTCGACCCATTGCGCGTACCAGACGACATGCGAAACACATTTGAGGCCTACAAGAATTCAGTTCCGAAGCCACCATTCACTTCAGGTCTCGGGGAAACGCGATCGTGGGCCTTCTTTGAAGAGATCTTAACTGAGCGGTTTTGGCTATTAAGCGACGTAAGTGATTCTCTACTAAATAACGCTATATCTAAGCCTTTCGTTTTTTTAATATGGATTTCTTTTTATGTCTAACATTTTTGACTCATACTACAACCCTTTTTTTTTATAGCACATCGAAGAGGCGATGTACGGGCTCCGGAAAAGACAGTCCAAGTATCCTGATGTCATCAATCAAGACGTCGTCATTTTGGATGATATCTTCAGCCAATTATTAGTGATGAATGCCAACAACGATATCACCATATACGACGCTCTGAAGATGTACATGAAAGGAGACAGCCCCAAGATGGGAAAATCTTGGAATGGTGCGAAGGCACTCTACTTCCCGTATAATTTATTCGACATGTTGGACGCCGACGCCCCCGACAAAGAGAGAGGAAAACATTGGGTTTCGGTGAAGGTTGATCTGATAAATGCAGAGTTGGTGGTTTTTGATTCTGATTGGAAATGCACCGACAAAGCCAAGCTCGATAGATTTATGAAGCCAGTGCAGAAGATGATTCCGTTACTGCTTCAAGAATCTGGATATTTCCGTCATCTGGATCCTTCACCATGGCCCTATCAGCGTCCAATCAACTATCCGCAGAACAGAAAATCGTAAGTGTACTTCAAATTTTTTGTATTTTTATTTTTTTCATTTATAACTACAAACACTAACAAACATTTTGTTTAACGCAGGGGAGATTGTGCCGTATACACCATCAAGCATATCGAGTTCGATATGCAAGGGCTGAATTTTGAATTAATAAACGATTCGATGATTAAGTTTCATAGAGAGAAGATGGCCATAAATATTTATCATAACGATTGGGTTCCTTAAACATTTTATGCATGTATCTAATTAAACACGTTATATACATGTATTAAACTTCAATTTTGGTTCATTCTTCCTTTCAATTGGACATGAGAAGAAATGATGAATAAACTCTTCTCTACCTTTTCATTTTCTTCTTTTTTTGCAATGAAAGAATCATTTAGAATTTCTATGTTGATGTGGATCTAACAAATGCCAAATAAGGAATACGAATCAAAATCAGTATTAATCATGGACTCAAATGAATATTAGCACGAAGTAGACAGATATCTCAAAGCATAAACTCGTCTGACCATTTTCTTTTTCTTTGCTCAAAATAACTCATCTAGGCACTTCTATATTTAAGAGTATCTAACGAATGCCAACTTTGTTCTAACAATCAAAATGAACGTCGACATAAACTATACAGCTACATCAGAATGTGACAGTTTTTTTTTTTTTTTTGATCTAAGGCTCACGGGTTTTCTGGACCCGGCCGGACCGGGGTCCAGTCCAGCCGGGTTCAGAAAACCCGTGACCACTAGGGGTCCTTTTTAAAATTTTTTTTTAAATAAGTAGCTCACGGGTTTTCTGGACCCGGCCGGACCGGACCCCGGTCCAGCCGCGTCCAGAAAACCCGTGACCACTAGAGGGGTTTTAAATTTTTTTTTATCTAAGTAGCTCACGGGTTTTCTGGACCCGGCTGGACCGGACCCCGGTCCGGCCGGGTCCAGAAAACCCGTGACCACTAGGGGGGTCCTTTTTAAAAATTTTTTTTTATATAAGTAGCACACGGGTTTTCTGGACCCGGCCGGACCGGGGTAGAAAACCAGTGACCACTAGGGGGGTCCTTTTTTAAAATTTTTTTTTTATATAAGTAGCTCATTAGAAGGGTCCTTTTTTTATTTATTTTTTTTTTATATAAGTAGCTCACGGGTTTTCTAGACCCGGCCGGACGAGGGTCCGGTCCGTCCGGGTCCAGAAAACCCGTGACCACTAGAGAGGTCCTTTTTTTATTTTTTTTTTTTTGATCTAAGTAGCTCACGGGTTTTCTGGACTCGGCCGAACCGGGGTCCGGTCCGGCCGGGTCCAGAAAATCCGTGACCCCTATGGGGTTCCTTTTTTTAAAATTTTTTTTTTTATGGTTTTTGAAAAAATATATATTTTATACATTTCCGGCATGACCATGCCGGACCAGGGCCAGGCCGGCCGGAAAATGTCCAGTCCGGCCAGATCCTGCCGGAAAATGTACAGTGATGCCGGAACAGTACATTTTCCGGCCGGATTTGTACATTTTCTGGCAGGACCATGCCGGACCTGGGCCAGTTCGGTCAGAAATTTTTCTGGTGCCGGAAAATGTACTCTTCCAGTAGACTATATACTGTTCCGGCCTGAACAATTTTTTTTTTTTTTTTTTGCTCTTTAATGTTGGTCTCTGGTTTTCAAGACCGGACGGACCCTGGCCCTGGTCCGGCCGGTCTTGAAAACCCGAGACAAACATCCATGCTTTTTTTTTTCTCTCTTTGATGTTGGTCAGTTTTTTTTTTTTTTTTTGTTACTTAAATTTTATGGAAAAAAAAAAACGCCTAACTTAGGCCTGACCAGTACCAATTTGCCGTGACCAGGACTGGTCAGGCCTGAGTTTTTGCTCACTGTTTTTCTGAACCAGCCTGACCGGGTCCAGTCATGCCGGTCCGGAAAAACAATTTGTTCGTTTTGCTCTGTGTTTTTAGGTTTTTTTTTTTTAATATGAATAAGTTTAAGTAAAAAAAAACGAAAAAGAAACTTTGGTTTTGCTAAAAAAGTTTTTGACTCCTAAGTAATATTTTTAATTTATACTACGTCATATTAGGTAAGCCGTGCTTTAGCTTTTTCGCTATTTTTTTTTCAAATTTTAGCTTAAAAAAAAAACTTTGGTATTGTTAAATAAGAGACGAAATTAATATATATATATAAAGCAACGACCATCATAGTATATTTTTAACTATTACAAAATAATGGGTGGTTGTTGGATCATTCACCTATGTGAATATGATAAACCCCGTAATTTCTTTTTTATTTATTAGATGTAGTGATCAGGAAAAAGAAGGCACTGTTAAATAAAAAAAATTAAAAAAGATAACACCACGGTACGGGTAATTTCAATTCCGGACCGGCATGTCCGGTTAAAAAATGAAAACAAGGGAGAACACCCCGGTCTGGAGAATTTCAATTCCGGACCGGCATGTCCGGAGGTCCAGTTAAAAAAATAAAACAAAGGGAGAACACCCCGGTCCGGAGAATTTCAATTCCGGACCGGCATGTCCGGATGTCCGGTTAAAAAAATAAGACAAAGATAGAACACCCCGGTCCGGAAAATTTAAATTCCGGACCGGCATGTCCGGTTAAAAAAAGAAGACAAGGGAGAACATCGCGGTCCGGAGAACCGTGATTAAATTTCAAAAAAAAAAATTTATTATACTTTTTTTTTTTGGCATAGACAATACAATAATCTTAATTTTGTTAATAATTCCCAATTTTAAAATTGGATTCGAGTAGTAAGTAAAGTCTACACTCACAAGAGATATAAAATTATACCTAAAGTTTAACAATAAACTAAGAATATTTTTGTATCATTTCTAGATATTGATATGCCATTGAATTATTATACTTCTTGTGTTCAATTTGGATAGAAAATGATATGGTTATGTTTAAAAAAAATTTAAATGTGTGTAATTTTAATTAAAAAAAAATTTAAAACCATTTAACAAGTTTTTCACAACACCTTCGGGTTCTCCAGACCGGCATGCCCCCATAACCGGACATTTAGGCCGGTCCGAAATTGAAATTATCCGTACCGTGGTGTTATCCTTTTTTTTTAAACCTTCTTTTTCCCGATCACTACATCTAATAAATAGAAAAAAAAATTACGGGGTCTATCATATTCACATAGGTGAATGATCCAACAACCACCCACTCTTTTGTAACAGTTAAAAGTATACTATGATGGTCGTTGCTTTATGTATATATTAATTTCGTCTCTTATTTAGCAATAACAAAGTTTTTTTTTAAGCTAAAATTTTTTTAGATTTGAAAAAAAAAAAAAAGAGCGAAAAAGCTAGAGCACGGCTTACCTAATATGACGTAGTATAAATTAAAAATATTACTTAGGAGTCAAAAACTTTTTTAGCAAAACCAAAGTTTCTTTTTTTTTTTTTTACTTAAACTTATTCATATTTAAAAAAAAAAAAAACCTAAAAACACAGAGCAAAATGAACAAACTGTTTTTCCGGACCGGCATGACCGGACCCGGTCAGGCCGGTCTAGAAAAATAGTGAGCAAAAACTCAGGCCTGACTAGTCATGGTCACGCCAAATTGGTACTGGTCAGCCTAAGTTTGGCGTTTTTTTTTTTCTTTTTTTCAAATATCATAAAATTTAAGTAAAAAAAAATAATTAAAAAATATTGGTCCGGCCGGAACAGTGTCTAGTCCTGCCGGAAGAGTACATTTTCCGGCAACCAGTACATTTTCCGGCCGGACCAGTACATTTTCCGGCCGGCTGGCCCTGGTCCGGCATGGTCCTGCCGGAAAATGTACAAATCCAGCAGGACCATGGGAAAAAAAAAAAAAAAAAGATCATCTAGTTAGGGTCACGGGTTTTCTGGACCCAGCCGGACCATGACACGGTCCTGCCGGGTCCAGAAAACCCGTGAGCCTTAGATAAAAAAAAAAAAAAAAACTGTCACAAAGTTTCTTTTTCTTTTTTTTTTAAGTTAAAATTTTTTTATATTTGAAAAAAAAAAGGGCGAAAAAGCTAGAGCACGGCTTACTTAATATGACGTAGTATAAATTAAAAATATTACTTAAGAGTCAAAAACTTTTTTAGCAAAACCAAAGTTTCTTTTTCTTTTTTTTTTTTTTACTTAAACTTAATCATATTAAAAAAAAAAAAACCTAAAAACACAGAGCAAAATGAACAAACTGTTTTTCCGAACGGGGATGACCGGACCCGGTCAGGCCGGTCCAGAAAAACAGTGAGCAAAAACTCAGGCCTGACCAGTCATGGTCACGCCAAATTGGTACTGGTCAGCCTAAGTTTGGCGTTTTCTTTTTCTTTTTTTCAAATATCATAAAATTTAAGTTAAAAAAAATAATTAAAAAATATTGGTCCGGCCGGAACAGTGTCTAGTCCTGCCGGAAGAGTACATTTTCCGGCAACCAGTACATTTTCCGACCGGACTGGCGCTGGTCCGGCATGGTCCTGCCGGAAAATGTACAAATCCGGTAAACCAGGGCCTGGTCCGGCCGGAAAATGTACAGTTTTGCCGGAAGAGTACTTTTTCCGGCCGGACCAGTACATTTTCCGGCCAGCTGGCCCTGGTCCGGCATGGTCCTGCTGGAAAATGTACAAATCCGGCAAGACCATGGGGAAAAAAAAAAAAAAAGATCATCTAGTTAGGGTCACGGGTTTTCTGGACCCGGCCGGACCATGACCCGGTCCTGCTGGGTCCAGAAAACCCGTGAGCCTTAGATCAAAAAAAAAAAAAAACTGTCACAAATTTTCTTTTTTTTTTTTTTTAAGTTAAAATTTTTTTATATTTGAAAAAAAAAAGGGTGAAAAAGCTAGAGCACGGCTTACCTAATATGACGTAGTATAAATTAAAAATATTACTTAGGAGTCAAAAACTTTTTTAGCAAAACCAAAGTTTCTTTTTCTTTTTTTTTTTTTTTTTTACTTAAACTTATTCATATTAAAAAAATAAAAAACCTAAAAACACAGAGCAAAATGAACAAACTGTTTTTCCGGACGGGCATGACCAGACCCGGTCAGGCCGGTCCAGAAAAACAGTGAGCAAAAACTCAGGCCTGACCAGTCATGGTCACGCCAAATTGGTACTGGTCAGCCTAAGTTTGGCGTTTTTTTTTCTTTTTTTCAAATATCATAAAATTTAAGTAAAAAAAAATAATTAAAAAATATTGGTCCGGCCGGAACAGTGTCTAGTCCTGCCGGAAGAGTACATTTTCCGGCAACCAGTACATTTTCCGACCGGACTGGCGCTGGTCCGGCATGGTCCTGCCGGAAAATGTACAAATCCGGCAGACCAGGGCCTGGTCCGGTCGGAAAATGTACAGTTTTGCTGGAAGAGTACTTTTTCCGGCCGAACCAGTACATTTTCTGGCCGGCTGGCCCTGGTCCGGCATGGTCCTGCCGGAAAATGTACAAATCCAGCAGGACCATGGGAAAAAAAAAAAAAAGATCATCTAGTTAGGGTCACGGATTTTCTGGACCCGGTCGGACCATGACACGGTCCTGCCGGGTCCAGAAAACCCGTGAGCCTTAGATAAAAAAAAAAAAAAAAAACTGTCATAAAGTTTCTTTTTTTTTTTTTAAGTTAAAATTTTTTTATATTTGAAAAAAAAAAGGGCGAAAAAGATAGAGCACAGCTTATCTAATATGACGTAGTATAAATTAAAAATATTACTTAAGAGTCAAAAACTTTTTTAGCAAAACCAAAGTTTCTTTTTCTTTTTTTTTTTTTTACTTAAACTTATTCATATTAAAAAAAAAAAAAAACCTAAAAACACAGAGCAAAATGAACAAACTGTTTTTCCGGACGGGCATGACCGGACCCGGTCAGGCTGGTCCAGAAAAACAGTGAGCAAAAACTCAGGCCTGACCAGTCATGGTCACGCCAAATTGGTACTGGTCAGCCTAAGTTTGGCATTTTTTTTTCTTTTTTTCAAATATCATAAAATTTAAGTAAAAAAAAATAATTAAAAAATATTGGTCCGGCCGGAACAGTGTCTAGTCCTGCCGGAAGAGTACATTTTCCGGCAACCAGTACATTTTCCGACCGGACTGGCGCTGGTCCGGCATGGTCCTGCCGGAAAATGTACAAATCCGACAGGACCATGGGAAAAAAAAAAAAAAGATCATCTAGTTAGGGTCACGGGTTTCTGGACCCGGCCGGACCATGACCCGGTCTTGCTGGGTCCAGAAAACCCGTGAGCCTTAGATAAAAAAAAAAAAAAAAAAACTGTCACAAAGTTTCTTTTTTTTTTTTTTAAGTTAAAATTTTTTTATATTTGAAAAAAAAAAGGGTGAAAAAGCTAGAGCACGGCTTACCTAATATGACGTAGTATAAATTAAAAATATTACTTAGGAGTCAAAAACTTTTTTAGCAAAACCAAAGTTTCTTTTTCTTTTTTTTTTTTTTTTTTTTACTTAAACTTATTCATATTAAAAAAAAAGAAAAACTAAAAACACAGAGCAAAACGAACAAACTGTTTTTCCGGACCGGCATGACCGGACCCGGTTAGGCCGGTCCAGAAAAACAGTGAGCAAAAACTCTGGCCTGACCAGTCATGGTCACGCCAAATTGGTACTGGTCAGGCCTAAGTTTGGAGTTTTTTTTTTCTTTTTTTCAAATATCATAAAATTTAAGTAAAAAAAAAATAATTAAAAAATATTGGTCCGGCCGGAACAGTGTCTAGTCCTGCCGGAAGAGTACATTTTCCGGCAACCAGTACATTTTCCGACCGGACTGGCGCTGGTCCGGCATGGTCCTGCCGGAAAATGTACAAATCCGGCAGACCAGGGCCTGGTCCGGCCGGAAAATGTACAGTTTTGCTGGAAGAGTACTTTTTCCGGCCGGACCAGTACATTTTCTGGCCGGCTGGCCCTGGTCCGGCATGGTCCTGCCGGAAAATGTACAAATCCGGCAGGACCATGGGAAAAAAAAAAAAAAGATCATCTAGTTAGGGTCACGGGTTTTCTGGACCCGGCCGGACCATGACCCGGTCTTGCTGGGTCCAGAAAACCCGTGAGCCTTAGATAAAAAAAAAGAAAAAAAAAAAAACTGTCACAAAGTTTCTTTTTTTTTTTAAGTTAAAATTTTTTTATATTTGAAAAAAAAAAGGGTGAAAAAGCTAGAGCACGGCTTACCTAATATGACGTAGTATAAATTAAAAATATTACTTAGGAGTCAAAAACTTTTTTAGCAAAACCAAAGTTTCTTTTTCTTTTTTTTTTTTTTTTTTACTTAAACTTATTCATATTAAAAAAAAAAAAAAAGAAAAACTAAAAACACAGAGCAAAACGAACAAACTGTTTTTCCGGACCGGCATGACGGGACCCGGTTAGGCCGGTCCAGAAAAACAGTGAGCAAAAACTCTGGCCCGACCAGTCATGGTCACGCCAAATTGGTACTGGTCAGGCCTAAGTTTGGCGTTTTTTTTTTTTCTTTTTTTCAAATATCATAAAATTTAAGTAAAAAAAAAATAATTAAAAAATATTGGTCCGGCCGGAACAGTGTCTAGTCCTGCCGGAAGAGTACATTTTGCGGCAACCAGTACATTTTCCGGCCGGAATGGCCCTGTTCCGGCCGGAATGGCCCTGGTCCGGCATGATCCTGCCGGAAAATGTACAAATCCGGCAGTACCAGGGAAAAAAAAAAAAAAGATCATCTACTTAGTGTCACGGGTTTTCTGGACCCGGCCGGACCATGTCCTGGTCCTGCTGGGTCCAGAAAACCGGTGAGCCTTAGATCAAAAAAAAAAAAAAAAACTATCACAAAGTTTCTTTTTTTTTTTTTTAAGTTAAAATTTTTTTATATTTGAAAAAAAAAAGGGCGAAAAAGCTAGAGCACGGCTTACCTAATATGACGTAGTATAAATTAAAAATATTACTTAGGAGTCAAAAATTTTTTTAGCAATACCAAAGTTTCTTTTTATTTAATTTTTTTTGTTGTTACTTAAATTATTTTATATTTGAAAAAAAAAAGTAATCAAAAAACATCGAGCATAGTTTACTTGCTGTTTTTCAAGACCGGCCTGACCGGGGGGTCGGTCAGGCCGATCCAGAAAAACAGTGAGCAAAAAATTGGCCTGACCAATCCTGGTCAGGCCAAACTAAGACTAGTCAGGCGAGTTTTTTGCTCACTGTTTTTCTGGATCGGCTTGACCGGCCCCCCAGTCAGGCCGGTCTTGAAAACCAGTGAGCAAAAACTCATGCCTGACCAGTCCTGGTCAGGCCAAACTAAGACTGGTCAGGCGAGTTTTTTTCTCACTGTTTTTCTTGACCGGCCGGACCGGGGGCCGATCTGGTCGATCCCGAAAAACAGCAAGTAAATTATGGTCGGTGTTTTTTGGTTATCTTTTTTTTTTTTTTTCAAATATCAAAAAATTTAAGTAACGACAAAAAAAAAAAAAAAACTTTGGTATTGGTAAAAAGATTTTTTACACCTAAGTAATATTTTTAATTTATACTACGTCATATTAGGTATGCGAGAAGTTTGGTTTGTTCTTACGCTAAATATATGGGTTACGAACATACAATTAAACTGATTTCAGCCACTATAATATCCAAAATACAGTTCATCACTACAAACATAATTCAACTACTAATATAAGAGATGTAGTCCAAAATCTTTAGGACAAGTTAAAAATAAAACCACAACCATACAACATGAAAATCTACCTCGATCAAATATATTCAAAGGGGAGTTGTAAATTCTGAGCTCTCATGAGAAGTTTGTTGACATGATCGCCTGTTTTTGCCTTTCCGATGTTCTCCAATAGAAGGAAATCTGGTTTGTTGAAGCCTCCCATGTTTTTTTGTGAAATCAGGAGGCAATACCTTCTCATTCCTTATGTCATCCGGGATAACCCACTCTGATGAGCTCGGGACGGGATAAATGGTTCGAACATAAGCCAATGCCCATACCTCCTTTAGATAGTATTTTGAGCATAAATCATGTATTTTATCCTTACCTCCCGGGAATGCTGCAAGGGCATGGACACAAGGAATTTTGTCGATATCAAATACTTTACATGTGCAGGTTCCCCTTCCAAGATCAACCAAGAAACTGCCATTCGATCCTATGACATAATACTCCAGTGTAGTACCGTTTAGTTCTTTCGCAGTCAGGATTGTGGACTCTTTGTATCTTGTATGTAGTGTTTTCTCCACCATTGGAGTTAAGAATTGTGAGGAAGATCCAAGACTCGAGCCTTACGGTTATTGTTGAACCATTCAGAGATTTTCTCTACAATTGAATCAATCAAGGGCAGCAAAGGAAATGTTCTTGCCTTCCTTAACACACTGTTAATACTCTCGGCACCGTTGGTAGTCAGGATATTGTAACGTGATCCTGTGAAGTGACACCTTGCCCATTTTCTGACATCTACATGATCATCAAGATATTCTGCGACGGCAGGATATCTATTCTTTAGGTCATCGTAGAGTCGGTTGAACTCGTGTTCAGAGTATGCCGCAGCGACTCTCATGAAAATACTTGCGACGGTATCTTTAATATTGACCTTGCCTGTACCTTTTCCGGCTCTAACACGAGATCCTCGATGATTTGATATTCTGAGAGAGGTGCCATGCACAAAATCCATAGTGAGACTTTTTATATACCTTTTCAACTGCATTGCGGATGCTTTGGTGCCTATCAGAAATTATGACCAGCTCCTCGTCGTCGGGTATGAGCTCCTCGAGTTTCATCATAAACCATGTCCATGAGTTGTCATTCTCCGATTCAACCACGCCCCAAGCAAGAGGATATTGATGGTAGTTACCATCTTGGGCGGTGGCGATGATCATTGTTCCCTTGTATTTCATCTTCAAAAACGTTCCATCAACCGCAATTACCTTTCTCATTGCTTTAAATCCCTCGATGCACGCGCCCAATGCAATGAAAAGGTACTTGAACCTTTGATCTTTGTCTACTTCTAAGTGCGTGACCGTGCCCGGGTTCATTAACTTTATCATGTGCAGATAGCTAGGAAGAATCTCAAAACTGACCTCTGGTGCTCCCCTAACATCACTTGCTGCTTTTAGTTTGGCCCTCCGCGCTTTGTGGTAGGATATTGACAATCCACTTTTTTTCATCATGTCCATCACTCCCTTCGGGGTAGGTATCTCGAGCTGGCCTGGAAACTCCTTTTTTAACCTATCTGAAACAAAATCTGCAGATACTTGTCTGTTTCTTTTATCCACCGAACTAGCAGAGCAGGTATGAGTGTTGTAATATGTTCGGAGACAGAAACGATCTGAGTTCGTGATCCTCACAGCTCGTAATGCCCACTTGCAATCTAGGACGGTACATTTCACCATAAACAACTTTGTGGTTGACTTGATTATTTTATAATCAAAACAAGCTTTTAACGAAGCATTGATAACCAAATTCTTCACCTCGTTCTTGCTTTCAAATTCCTGACCAACTGCAATACCCATGCCATCATCAAAACTAAAAGACACAGAACTGTCATCTATTGCTAATGGTTCACAATGATCCATGACCGGGTCTACTTCTACGCATGAACGTTGTCGTTTCGGAGTTGGGGCAGATGCCGTTGTCTCCTGATTAGGGTGTTCCTCCAAGGCAGGCACGTCTAAAACATCACCTTCGTTGCCTGGTGCAGAAGCAGCATCATAGACCCTTGGTGGCTCCATGTTAACGTTGAAGTACTCATCTCGAATATTTCCATCATTTTCCATATTGCATCCTCCATCTCCTTCAACTTCAAGACCGTCGTTATCATTGTCGTCACTATTTTCAACATTTTTCATGAGCTCAACATACAGCATACCTCTACGTTGTGTCGTTTTACAAAAGTCTAAAAGATAACACTTAACATCAAAATCATCCAAAATGCTTTTAAGACCAGACGATATTGTACACAGAGGAATGTAACTTATTTTTAATTCTGTACTTTTCTGGTCCACATGAAGCCTTTTAAATATGCAATCAATAACTTCAGAATATTTCACCTTATCTGGATCATCGAGTAGTATTATGCTCTTGATTTCCTTATTTCTTCTGCACTATTCATGACCCGTCATCTTTCTCCTTCCATTCTCCATCATATTGAAAGTATATGACAATCTCGCTCATTTTCCTTTAAGATAAAAATAAGAAAACAATAAAGATTGTTATGAAAGAATTTAAAAAAATTTATGAAAAATGAAAATTTTTTTTTGCTGGTTTTCCTGACCAGCCTGACCGGCTGCTGGTTTTCCTGACCGGCCGGACCGACCTTACCGGTCAGGCCGGACCGGCCTTACCGGTCAGGCCGGTCCGGCCAGTCAGGTCACTGTACAGATTTTGGACGGGATTTGCGAATTTACAGATTTTACAAGCCAAAAATTATTGCAAAATAGGTTGAATCATTTTGTTTTTCTATACTAAGCTCCCAAACCATGAATGCCCAACCCTTAAATAACCTTGAAAACGATTTCAATAAAAAAATTTGAAGGTTTGAGATGAACTTACCAAAATTTTACAGTACTTCCTCTCCTTCCCTTGTAGCTGGAAATCGATGATGTTAACCGGAATATAAGGTTGGTCGTTTTGAGGGGACGATGGAGATGAAAAATGACGGTAGTTTTGAGGTGAAACGAAACCAATGAAAGAACAAATTGGGTTTCGGATTTCTTCAGTTTTTTTTTTTTTTTTTTTTTTTTTGTAACAGAAGATGGACCTCTTTCCCGCCCTTCAGCCCTTTTATCTCATATATCCTTTTTTTTTTTTTAACTTGTAAAGGGTATTTTGGAGAAAACAAAAAATTGATTAATGAAGGAGGTTAGTCTTGCAATGTTTCCTCTCTTGGGGTTAGTCTTGCAACAGGGCTTCCATTTTAATCACTTATCTGCAAAGGACCCCCTTTAGGTTCTTGCCGCCTGCGTCCTCAAGGTTTCGTCCTCCGGCAAGAGTATTAATGGAAACGAACTCCAATGGGGTGTTTGGCACACCAACTCAAAACACTCATCTCAAAATTTTTTTTGTTTTTTTTCAAAAATATTTTTATCTTTTTCCCAAAAAAATTTGTATCTTTTCTGAAAATTCAAAAAAATTTACTATTAAAGGAGTGTTTGGTATGTTAGTTTGAGTTGAAATATTTTAGTTGTAATAGTAAATTTTTTTGAATTTTTAGGAAAAACGAAAAACTTTTTGGGAAAAACACAAAAACTTTTTAGGAAAAAGACAAAAAAAAAGTTTGAAATGAGTTTGAGTTGGAATGTTTGCCAAACTCCTCCTAAAACTTAAAAATCTCAATTCAAACTACTTCACCAAACAACTCAAATCTTATTCGTTCTGTGAGTAAAGAAAAAGAAAGGATCAACACTGTTATGAAAAAAGTATAAAATATGAAGATTTTAACTTAAAAAAAATAAAAAACAAAAAACAAAACTGCGACTAAGACAAAAGAGTCACGTGTCACAATACACAAAAGGCCACGGGGGTCGTAAAAAAATGCGAGTCATGCTAAATAGCAAGACTCTTGTAATCTTGCTTAATTTGCGGGCACAAATGTATCCTTAATCCTCACCTACTGCAATTACATCCAATAAATCTCTGGATCAAGATAAATAAAAAGGCAAACGAGAAATTTCATGTACAATTATTAATAAATTTTGCTTATGACATTAAATAAATGACCAATGTTGTTGTGAACAGTAATGACATTTATTTATTAAGATTTAAGAATGAAAATGGTGAGTATGAGTTAATTCCTTATTTTTTTTCTTTCTTCTTTCTTTTTTTCTTTCTTTTTTCTTTTTTTCTTTTTCTTTTTTTTTTTGGATGGAAGTAGAAATGATGAGTCCTACACTAATTTGAAAGTGAGAAACGAGATCAGCAATCACATACCCTTCCTTTCGGATTGTAACTCTCGATTTTGATATTAGCATTAAAGAACTTACCTTTAGTTTATTTGCAAAATGATGTATTAAAAAGTACCCATAAAAATATAATAACAACTTAAATTTGTTATTTTTATTCACTTAATACTGTATAATTATTCAAATAATTATTAAAAGCTGTTAGAATAAATGAATTTTTTTTAGATATAATATGTATTTACTTTTCACTTTTTTTTATTGTACTTATTTTAATTATAGTTTTTACCCTTTTTAATTTTTTTTAAACAAAAAAGTTACACAACTTATTTTTTTTTCATTATCTTAAAATTATAATATCTAGTTTAATTTTTATTAACAAGATGATAATAAATAGACAAATTTATCACTATTTAATTATGAAAACACAATAATGAAGGTGTATACATGTAAATTTTACAATAGTTTATTCTGATTTTGAGTTAAGTAAATGCATAAATGAGATTTGTAGTGATTTCGATTTCGATTTCGAATCCTTGAATTAAATAAACAATTTATTATGAACAAGTTATTCAAACTTCGAATGTTGTTTACTTTAAATTTTATTCATTTCGAGTGATGCCTATTTTGAGTATGGATAAATAAACACACCATAAAATTCCAAGAGTTCATTCACGTTCTTATCCATTTCTTTTTTCTCTTTTATCAAAGAGAAATAAACTACCTCACATGCAGCCGCACTTTTTTTTTTTTTTAACCCAAATTAACCTCTGTTCGGATTTTACCCTTTTTGACCGCTCAATAAAAATGACTTATTACCTTTTAATCCAGTTGTTAGTAGTTAAATGTAGTTTACAGTAAAATGACATGTTTATTCGAATTGGATTTTACAAGTTAAATGCAGTTAAAATTAATAATCAGTGTTATATATACTCTAAATATGGATTTTTTTGTGTGCAATTATTTGTTATTTCTTCAGCATTTCAATATGATTTTCGCCCTTCTAAAGTCAAATGGGTCAAATGGGCTTGTAGGCCCAATTCCTGTAGGAACAGACAACATGGTGTAAAATCAACTATTTAAGACAAGATAAATTTTTAAGATAGAAATCTAACTGGCTAATTAAATATTTACATGTATTAGGTGTTTAGAACAGGACTGGACCTATTATTTCACCAAAAGATCAAGCCCAAAAAAATATTATGTCTAGAAACATGTAAGAACAAACCTTACATAAAGTATGAAAATTAATGTTTTCAAATGCAAATTGTTTTAAATATACTATTTGCTTTCATGGTTACCGTGTTTTAAAAATGCATGATACATATCTTAGTTTTATGATTTTGAGATTTTACTTTGAAGTATGACATATTACATTGTCAACATAAATAACAAGATTAAGTCGTTACCAACAAAGAGTGTCACGCCAACCTCTACCAAATGGGATGATCAGTTCAGTTTTTAGTTTATGATCATAGTGTCATTAGAAGCCTTATAAACCCTAACCTCTCGATAATCTTGCACACGAGGTATATACACTAAGGCCTACAAAAAAGATAAGAAATCTATAATCACGCATAAATATATCACGCAAATTTTATGAAATGTTTTAATTATTTATGAGATTATGATTGTATTTGATGAATAAAAGCTCATAAAAGATATTTATACTATGAGTAAGATATCTGTAATTAACTATTAGACAGACAATCAGTGGAGCAATATACAAAGGATGATTACGGATATCACTGTGTAAATATTTCTACATTTTGAATAATATATTATAATACACTAAATTATATAATTTTTTTTTAATTTCGGTAGCCAAACATGCTTTCGAGATTTAATATATATATATATATATATATTTTGGTGAATCTTTTGAGACTTATATTACTTATTACAAAATACTACTTAAGCATAATCAGAAGATTTCAAGACAGTTATTAGACTTGACAATTCTTTGCAAAAATATTTTGTAAGTTTTAAGAATGGGAACTTCAAGTAATTCCAGCATCCACTGCGATATAAATGTGTGTGTATTCTGTAAAAACGTTCTTTAAATTTTAAGTTTCATAGGATAAGTATATAAGATAAGTACGTAATTTAAACAGTTAAAATAAATGGAAATCATACTAGGCATATTTTTTTACACCTATTTTAAATATATTATATATTTTGTTATTCTTGTTAAATTATTACATATTTACATTTTTTAAGATGTAAAATTCCTGTTTTACTCCTGATATTTATTTTTTGTATTTTCTTATACAATCTATTATGTTTCTCTCTCTTCTTTCTATCTTTTTCTCTTTCTTTTTCTTTCTCCTCTCTCTCCCTTCTCTCTCTGTAATGCTGAGCTTAATTAATTTAAAATAACTAAATTTAACAAGTATGTTTAGTTTCTTATTAGTATTATTATTAAGTGTTTATTAGTAGTAATTAATGTTAATCATTTTATATGAAATGTTTTTTTTTTTTTTTGTATTTATGTGCTACTGAAATTATTTAATTACATTTTTTAAGTAACTGTGCAGAGAAGAGTTGACAACCGCTGGAAGTGAAGTTGATCAATGTGCTTAGTCCATAATATTGTTTGTATAAGAATGGTAATCTAAAGTTATAGAATATATTTTTTAAATGAAGTTTATTAAATATTTTCTATGGACTTATTTGTAAAGAAAATATATTTTTAAGGATCTAGCATAATTTTAGATTCTTTTGGGCATTTTATGTAATTTTTAAAAATTATTTTGTTGCTGTCTTTATATGTGCATTACAGCTGCCTTTTGTGTGGTATTAGACTGATTTAACCAAATTCCCTTCTTCCTCGCACCTCCCATCTCCAGATGGTTCTAAGTGCCATAAAAAAAAAAAAAAAAAAAAAAAAAAAAAAAAAAAAACAAACAAACAAACAAACAAACAAACAAACACACACACAAAACTCCAACAATTGATCTTCTCTATCATAAGACCTTCCCCCTTCCTAAATCACAAAACAAATCAAGACTAAGTTTCACTCAAAAACCCATTTTCGGATTCCACCAAACACCCATTTTTTTTCCAAGCTAGTTGAGCTTAAGGTAGAGTTTGGCATCACTTTTGGGTTCCAAATCTTATAAGCTATCTAAGGTCAGTTTAAATTAGGGTTTTTAGTGGATTTTGAAGCTATTCAAAGCTAGAGATATGAGGTTTTAATTTATGTGTGATTTGAATTACTTGATATAGTTTTATGTTAAAGTGTGATGTGATTTCTCATCCAAATGTGTATTTACTGATTTTCTTCAAGATTCTTAATGGTTCTATGTTATTTGAGATATAAAACATTGTGAGGTCTGATTGAAAAAGAGATTTGATTGTTTTTAAAGTATTTTATGAAGTTGTATAGAAGGTGTTTGTGCAAATGTTTGACTAAGATTTCAAAAACAGGACACTAGGATTTCGAATTTCATTTCTCTGGTTATACCCTATATTTGAAGCTGAAATTTTGTGAAGCTAAAGTATACATATTAATCTTGCTCCCCACAAAATTTCACATGAAAATGTCATCAAACGGATTTTTGGTGAATTTTCAAAAGTTGGGTTCTATAGCTGAAAATTGGTGGACAGCCACTAGGTAAAGAATTTGTTTGTACCTAGAATTTGTCCTAAATGACCTTAAATGGTTTTAAAACGTTGAAAAGTGATACCATAATGCATAGTTTTCTATTTTATATGACTGGTAATGGGTTGAAGATATTTTTTTAAATGTAAAATGACTTGATCATGGATCTTAAGACAACCCCGATCAACTTCCTTTATATGGTGGAGTTAATTTCTCTGTGGAAGTTCAATTTTAAAGAGGTAAGTAGGAATTCTACTTACTATATCATAGAAACTTAAAAAGTATATGATATAGCATTTTAATGTTTTTGACAAATGTTTAACATTTCAAATGAGATTATGGATATAATGTTTTCCTTCATTGGAAAGGGTATGATTTGCAAATAGGAAAGTTAAAAGAAGTATGGTTTATTGAAAGCTTTTATGACATGTTTATAATGTTGTAAAGATTTGCAAAGTTCTGAATGTGCCCTATGAAATGATGGGAATATCTACGGAATGCGTAACCCCATTATAATGATGTTATTGGGATTGACTGGTACCCACGAATGAGTCCCAGAAGGGATATGACTGATACCAACGTTTGGGATCTCAATGATAGTAATGAAAGTGTTTGGTCAAACATAAGGGAAATGAATGGTAAATAATTTTGTAGTTTAAGCCCAATTTGTGCCATATCTCAAGGGTTTTCATGTTATGATTTAAATGTTGATTTGGATTTCTATTTGCTGTGAGAATATTCAAAATTCATTGAAAACTGTATTTTGGATACAGATTGTAGTTTAAAGGTTTTGTATTCAATTATGTTCCACTTACTGGGCTTTTAGCTCACTTTAAAGTTTCATGGAACAAGTGAGGAAGAAAAGAATGAGGAAGCAACATAGTGGCGAGCTGAACCTCTCTGGGGAACCTGATGTTACGGAACCTATATACATACTAAACTAAAGTTGTTTCATGAAAAATGCTTATCAAAGAACTTTATGGGCTACACTACACAGTTTTGTTTTGAGATAGTACTAATAATATGGGATAGTTGTAATACGAGCTCTTCATATTTTTGACTAAACTATGATGAAAAGTTCTATAAATATTTTATATTAATATCTTATCATATATCTTGGCTTTACTATTTTCCTGTGTTATAGTATAAAGGTATAGATTCGTGACATGTTCTAGTTAAGTTTAGTTAAAGGCTAAACTGGCTAGGGGGTGTTACACTCTCTTTCCCCTTTCTTTCTCTCAACGTCCTCTGCCTCTCTTCTCTTCTCTCTCTTTACCTCTATCTTTCTCTCTCCTTGTTAATCGGAGCCGGAGCTCCCAGAGTGACACACAACAGTTTGCCCCCCTCCCTTGTGTGATCGTTGGCCATGAAATCACAATGAAAGGAATTGTGAGAATCGCCGAGAGGAAAATTGGGATTTTCTCATTCACTCTCTCTCTCTTTCTCTTGCATGTGATTCTCTAGGTTTTGTAGGTTTTTAATATCTACATGTCTCCATTGTTGGGGTTTTTCTTGGTTTTCTTCTTCGATCTCCCGCAGAAAGGGGGTAGCAATGGCGTTGATTTTCTCCTTCGATCTCCAGAGGAATGGAGGCTATAACGGCGACCTAGTAGTTGTGATGTTGCCTCCTTTGCGTGGCTGTCGACGGTGGTGGGCAGCAAGCAATAGTGACCTAGGGTTAAGATTAAGTTGATTTTGGGCTAATTTGGGGTTATTTTGTTATATTAAAAAATTTCATGGAGTTTTTGCAAATGTTAGAGAATTATGGTGTTAGTTAGTTTAAAAAAAAGTATTAAATGTACTAATAGAAATAGAGATAAATTTAAAAAAAATAAATAAATTTTAGATTTACCCAAAAAAAAAAAAACCTAAAAACAAAGTTAATGCAAGATTTACTAGTAAATACTGATATTTACTACTAAATACTAGATTTATTAAAGTAAATATCAGATAAATATTGGATTTACATGATAAAATTTAAATTTATCATAGAAATCAAAAAAAATTACAAACAAAATAATTATCGGATTTATTAGTAAATATTGATAAGTACTAGTAAATACTAGTATATATTAACTGTGTAAATTTTAACAAATATTGTATAAGTACAACAAATCCAAGTATTTACTACTAAATCTAGATATTTACTAATATTTCCAATACACATTAACTACTTAAAATCCAAGTAAATAATGGGATTTACCTTATTTAATGTCGGTAAATACCATTATTTACGGCAATATCATGTTAATATTAGATTTATTAATAAAATAAATCGGGTAAATATCATTGTGTAGAAAATTATCATTATTTACAAGTAAATATCATTATTTACAATTTTCTATCCAACAATTAAATATCAGATTTATCAAGTTAATATCAGATTTACTAATAAATAAATAATGTAAATATCATTATTATCGTGTAAATACCATTATTTACATTTAAATTTCATTATTTACTATTTTCTATCGAACGAGTAAATCTCACATTTATCAAGTAAATATGAGATTAACTTACAAATAAACCATTATTATCATGTAAATACCATTATTTACTAGTATAAATCATTATTTACTATTTTTTATCTATGAGTAAATATCACATTTATCAAGTAAATATAAGATCACAAATAAATAAGTCAGGTAAATACAATTATATACAAATAAATATCATTATTTTTCCTTCACAAGCTAATAGGTTAATATTAAATATCTACAAGTTAAAAATTGTTATAGTACTTTTTACCATTTTCATTTTATTTTCTATTTTTTTGAATATTTGAAAAAAAAAAAAACAAAAGGTCCCAACCCCAAATCAAATTCTTAACCTAACTCTAACCCCTAAACAGGACAGCCACTGGTGTTGGCCATAGAGTTGCTGGAGGATTCAGTGACGGAGAGGAGAAGATGGAATCACGAGATCGCAAAAGATTTCAGGTCGACGACAGTGAGATCTCGTTGAATTTCATCACGATTCCTTTTGTCACGAGGATCTATCTTTCACAGCCGGCCATTGCAACCTCCATCAAATTGCGAGCTTTCATTCGACCTCCTCAGAATCACGATATCCATGTGAGATCTGTTGTGATCTTCCCTAGAATCATGATGTCCTCGGCAAGATCTGTTATGAGTTAGAGTCTGAAGATTGCAATGTTGGTAAGATTCCGGTTCATGTCACAGTCCTGATCTCGACATCGACATCGTCACTATTTTTGTTTTGATTTTTGATGAAGGGGAGAGAGAAACATAATGTAGAGGGGAGAGAAAGGGGAGAGAGAGAAGAGAGGGGGGATAGAGGGAAGAGAGAGAGAAGAGAGGGGAGAGAGATACTCAAGGACAATTTGGGTTATTAATCTTGTTATTTGTCTTAATTATGTTATTTAGTAACAATATTTTAAATTCTTCTATAATTTTAAAATCATATATTGTCTTATATGATTTTGTAATAAATTCAATAAGGAACGTATCAAACAGTGGTGTTCTTGTTGACCAAATCCAACACAACCAAGGATTTGGTGGCTTATTTACTTTACAGGAACAGGGAATTGGAATAAGGAATGAGAATCAACTCCATATTTACTTACCTAGTTTTATCTTAGAATGAGAGTGAAATTGTATAGAGCCCACACTAATTTGGGATCGAATAAGGGGATTGGTAATCCGAAGCCCCCCATCGGATTAGCACTCATACTCCTGATACTAAAATTAAGTTACTATTTTGCCCCAAATTTTACTTTCTTATTTAACGATTAAAAAGGAAAAGTAAAAGATTAAAATGACCCTATTTTTTCACGCTTATTCATTTTTCCTTTACTTATTTTAATTCATTTTTTTTACTCTTTTAAATTTTTTTAAACAAAAAATTACACAATTTAATTTTGTTGCCTTAATATCATTATAGTTATTTTACTTTTGATTAGCAGTATGATAATAAATAAAAAAATTAATCAATTTTTTTAATTTTTGAAAACACAATAAATAAAAGGAGTATAGAAGTAAATTTACAGTAGCTAACTCCGATTCCTATTATAAGTAAACGCATGAATGAGATTGACAGTAATTGCAACTTCGACTCCTGAACCCAAGTAAACAACATATCCTGACTCCGAATCCAGCTTATTTCGAATTTCACCTATTCCGATTTATGATCACTCCGATTACAGTTAAGTAAACATGTCATAGATTGATTGACTGGTTTAGCGTCCAAAGGAGCTTATGATTGATGGAAATAAGACTTTTTTGGGCCAAAAAAGGGGGAAAGAAGGACAGTGTAATGTTTCATTGTACCTCTGACTGAGCAAAAAAATATAAATAAGAAATAAATAATAAAAAAGTAAAACAGAAAAGTAATCTCGATTTTTAAATATTGATTTCTGTACCTGTGAATTGTCATTCGTTCATTAATCAATTTTTAAATAATATTTTTGTCAATTAATTATATCTCCAAATAAACAAAAAGCAACTTGTCATGAGGAAGGAAGCTAGGATTTTAGTCCAATTAAGGCACTGTTAAGAACATTTTTTTAATATCTCATGCTCGGGGGGTTCTTTTTTTTTTTTTTTTAATCTATAGATACTAACACTTTTTTTCCCTAATAATCATTACAGATTAAAATTTGAAAATTTTTTAATATAAAACAATACTCATATTTTAACGGTATTACCATAACCTCAGGAAAGAGAGAGAGAGAGATAAAAACTTTATCCTAAGAAAAATGAATTCACAAGCGTCTACTATAATTATATTAGTTATTGAAGCTGATTATAAATCTCTAAAAGGAGTCAAAGCTTTTCTACAAAAGCGAAGGGGAGAAAATGAATAACAAAAAAGAAGTCAAATAATGGTTAATTCATCTAAAGAATAGTGGTTAGGAGATTAAGTTAGAAAATCAATTAAATAACCTAAACATTAGTGTAAGTTGAAGGCAAAAATATAAGATGGGTCATATTTTGAGAAAAAAATCCCACTTATGAAAAACTAACTTATAGGCTAAATTTCAATTTTTAAAAAATTGAGTGAGGCCACATGTCCCCACTTATGTCCACTTAGCTTCGTCTCTGTTTATCATTATGTAAGTTGGCACTTAAATGACACGATTAGAGTTGATATCAATAATATTATTTTTTTAACATGAGTCTATTATTCAGCAACTGTACATTTATAATAGATATTTTTCTAAACTCATATAATTATTAGTTGATTTACATTTAATTTTGTAACTACATATATAATACAATATAGTTTGAAACTTTTATTGTAAATGATAAATATCAATAAAAATTAATACATATTAATAAATTAGAGTTACAAGATATTATTATATGTGCCACATCGTATCGCTACCCGATGTAAAACTTTGCCTAGATTAACAGAGCTAAGGAATTGTGATAAGTTTGTTTGTTTGTTTCTTTTTCTTTTTTTTTTTTTTTTTTTTTGTGTTGAAGAAAAGATTTTAAACATGAATTTTCTTTCCCTTCAACTTTGAATGAATGCAATTATGCGCATCCCATTAAAGAGAAAATTGATGCTTTTAATTTTTTTCCCTAATGACACTATTGGTTTTTGACCATCATGGAAATAAAAAACAACGGTTAACCATTGTAAATTCAATACAGTGGTATGATTGTGACATACTGTGATGGTTATTGACTCTTATCTTAGATTAAGTTCAATGCATACATCATCCTCAATATTACAATTGTTATTAAAAAAGTTTGTAATTACCATATTTGAGATTTTGTGCTCTAATTTATAGTGTTTTTTCTATGATTATACCTACCTTTTTGTCGTTATGATTAAGTTTTAAAATTCTTAAAAGCTAAGTTTTAATATCTGAATAATTTTGCAACGACAAAATTTGTAACACTTAATGAAAAAGTCAAATCACTAAGTAAGAATAACTAAATGCTAAATTTAACATATTTAGTGTTTGTCAAAATTTTCATCAAAAATAGCATGCCATTGGAGAGTACTTTTAACTTAAATACAAAAATTTGGCGTTGGTACATTTGTTTGGCACTCCATTGGACATGCCCTAATTACCCTGATGAAATACCTTTTTCGACTAACATAACAACTTAAAATACTTTTCCGACGGTGATCTGTCCCGTATTTCAGTTTTAAAAGCCCAGATTCATAGAACTAATTCACATTTATCACTGAATGCATTTTATGTGACCCTAACTTAAAAAAATAAAATAAAATTATGTGGCCATGTGCCTAAAATACTCATCTCAAGTGGGTTTAATACCTGGATATTTTTGCTTAATTACGGAACGCAACCTTTTTTAGAAGATGCCTCCTGAAAAGTCATTACTTTTTCTAACAAAGAGTCGGTCCTTTTCTGCTAAGAAATATCAAATATTATGCTGTAGCAAACCAAAATAGAAGCTAGAATTAAGAAGGTGTTTAGTTGGTCCGCTTGAGTTAGAGAATTTGAGTTATTTTATTTGAAGTTAAGTTGAGTTTTAGAATTATATGTTCAGTTGGTTGGAGTTAAAAATGTAAAAACTTAAATTGAATTTAGAAAAAAAAATTATGGATTTTGTTTTATATATCTTGAAATTCTATGTAATTTTTAAAAAAAAAAATTGTCCTATTTAGACTTATAATAACAAAATTATGAAATTTTTTAAAATTCGAGTTTTTAAGTTAGAGTTAGAGTTATAAATAGTGAAATCTTTTTATTTTTATTTTTTAAAAAAGATAAAAAATTATAGTTAGATAATTTAAGTTTGTATGCCAAACACATGCTAAAATGAGTGACAACAAAATAGGATGTCTAGCGATTCATTCATGGGAGAAGGATATTCAGTCTTAAGTCGAGAACTCTCTAGCAATTACAAAACCAAGGGAATAAAACTAAGTCTGCCCAAATCAAAGAGTAATCATAACCCTTTAACAAGTCTCCACATAACATTAAGTGCAACAGATTACATGAAAACACTGCCCAAGACGCAAATTATTCAAAACAAACGACAAAGGCTCGAAGTAAACAACAAATTAGCAACCTAAACACAGTGCTGAGTTCAACAGAGGATCCCCTGCATCAAGTGGGTTCAAGTTCCTGCGGATGAAAAACATGTCAATTTTGGGTATACTTTCATTTGATGGTGAAAGAAAGGAAAGAAGACATATAGAGTTATAAATTTTTTATTTAACCAAAAAAAAAAAAAAAGAAAAAAGACGAAAAAAGGAAATCTTGAATGAAGTGACTTAAATCACGTGCTTTTCGCATGTTTCCTCTCTTGCCCTGTTTATCATTTGCCATATTCTCTACTCTGGTTATAAGAAATAAGGTTTACTAATATGTTTTGAGATGCACAATATTTTTGACAGAAAAAAATCCTTAAAATAGTGAAGTGAAAATTTGCTAAAAGTATAATCAATAGATTATTTCATCCTAGCCTCTAGCTACTACTGGATGTCCCTATTTATAATTTTAGGGGATCATTTAGTGAACCTTATAGAATGGTAAAAGAACATATATTTATATGCTATGTACTTGTAAGCTATTTGAACAGTATAGAAAATACTAAAAGCATCACCATTTTGGCTCCTTCACGTTTTGTCAAATCGTATATTGTCCTTCCGAGCAAAAAAAAAAAAAAAAAAAAAGGTTTGTTGTTATGTTCAACTGGGTTTGATTAGATTATTTTGACCCCTCCAAAAAAAAAAAAAAAAAATAGTATGCGTTCCCTAAAATAATACAAACGCAATAATACAGGGCACCACTTAAACACAAAATACTAGAATGGTACACCTTACCTATTACTCTGCCGGTTTTTGGCATACGATCACCACGGATCTCAGCACGCATATATGTAGTTTTGACATGTAGTAGCTCCTTGACGGCATCTCCGATATTCATCCTTTCGTTTGGTATCTCTTTTGAACAAGAAATTCCAATCTTAAGGACTGAATGTAAGCACTTGCCCACAATCGCGTTCAAGATCAGCTGAACCTGTCATTGTTGTTTTCTTCAGCATGATCAATCTCAATGTGGCCACTTTCTCTTTCCATTGTTCTTTCTTCCACTTGACCGGTTCCAATCAGAAGAGCTGAGTCCACCACTTGGACAAGTCTTTCCGGCAATGACGTTTCGACAAAGTTATGGAGATTGAAATCATCTTTGAACATTTCATCTGTTGGTCGCTGTCCCGTGAACATCTCCAATAAAAAGATCCCGTAGCTATAGACATCCCCCTCTCTTGATAGCGCACTGCCCATTACGTACTCTGCAAGTCATATAAGTATATGAGTCCATGAATTTTGCACTTGATTAATGTTATGATCATTTGAAAGGTAAATCTTCATTAATTAGCAACTAATTAAGTAGTTAGTTTGTGAACTTTTGCACTTTCTTCATACAAATGGACTAAAAAAAAAAAAAAAAAAGAAACTAATAACAAAACAAAACGAAAACAAAAAACATAGTATAAATATAAAATATTGATGTTACCTGGTGCGATATAGCCGATGGTACCTCTGATTCCAATGGAGCTGCTTTGATATGAAGATAATGGATGAGATGGATCACAGAGGAACCTGGCCAATCCAAAATCTCCAACACGAGCAGTCATGTCATCGTCCAAGAGAATGTTGCTTGGCTTTAAGTCACAGTGCACTATTGGCACATGACAGTGATGGTGCAAGTAATCCAGAGCATTCGCCACATCAATAGCAATGTCAATTCTTTGGACAAGATTCAAATGCCTTGCTTGTTCGGAGTTTACTCCACTTCTAGAATGCAACCACTCTTCTAGACTGCCATTGGTCATAAACTCATACACCAGAGCCTTGAAATCATTCCCTTGAAAATCAATACTTGAACATGCTGTCAGAAGTTTGACGAGATTTCGATGCTTAATGCTCTTCAGGACTTTGCATTCCGCGATGAAACTTTTCAAAGCCCTCGATGTTTGAAGGTTTAGTACTTTCACAGCAACCGCTAATCCTCCCTCTTGATCTAGGATTCCCTTGTAAACAGATCCAAACTTGCCGGTACCAATCAAATTTGCTGAAGCAAAGCCATCAGTTGCTTTAAGAAGAACTCCATATGATACTTCCAAGAAAGAAATTCCAAATTGCGATCCCAAAATTGACTTGCCTTTTCTTTTCCTTGCCCAGCAAAGAAGCATTGAAAGCAGAGATAAAAGCATTATTGCAACAAGTGCACATACAACTGAAATAGTTATCTTCTGCTTACTTGATAATTTGTCCTTGGCACTGGAGGGGCATTTGGGCGGTTTAGTTGAGCTATACCTCCACAAAGCCTTGTATTTCCCATGACCGAAAGGGCACTTGTGTTTGTGAAAACTCCTTGGGTAGGCACCTCTCCTTCAAAGTTATTGAATGATAAATTCAATATGTGCAAGTCTAAATGCTCCAAATAGGTTGGAATTTCACCAGACAGGTTGTTGTGAGAAAGGTCGATTTCTTCAATCCCTTTTGTTGAATCAAAACATTGAGGAATGGCCCCTTGCAATAAGTTCCCTTGTAAATACAAGTACTGCAAGTTTTGACATCTACCAAGAGCTATAGGAATTTCTCCAGATAACCTGTTCTCCGAAATATCCAAATAGCCGAGATTTACCAATTTTCCCACCTCAATGGGGATAGAACCAGTAAAATAGTTGAGAGACAAATCTAAAAATCGAGTAAGGGATGACAAACTAATAACCTCTTTAGGAAGAGGACCAGTAAAATTGTTTTGAGAAAGAGTGACTGCTTCCAAATGCTTGCGTTCTCCAAGACTGGATGGTATCCTGCCTTGTAAGTTGTTGGAGTGGAGAAATAACTCGCCCAATGACGTTAGATTTCCAAAAGAAGATGGGATGGGACCCGAGAGCTTGTTATTATGTAAACTTAGGCCAAATAAATTTTGCAGTTGACCTATTGATCTTGGTATAGGACCAACCAATTGATTAGTCTCTAGACCTAGTCGCTGTAAGTTGACAAGATTCTCAATCCCATTTGGAATACTTCCCCTAATCTGGTTCCTTCCGGCTGTCATCCCTGTAAGCTTTGTTGAGAAGTTGCTTATACATTCAGGAAGTACTCCTCCAAAATTGTTGTCACTAATTCTGAGTCGTTCTAAATTCGTGCAGTTGACCAGAGAAAACAAAAAATTCAAGTCTTCGTCCTTCTGATACCCAAGATTATTGTCGTTGAGTCCTATGCTCCTCAAATTGGGCAAACTTGGAAAATTGGGAACGCTTCCTGTTAAGTTATTGTTTCCGACTTCAAAGTAAATGAGGTTCGAGGCATTGGAGATCACAGGAACTTGTCCATGGAATTGGTTCATGTGGACGAAGAATGTTTTGAGGTTTGCATGCAATAAGTTGGGAGGAAGATTTCCTTCAAGTCTATTAAAATGAACAGAAAAATCTCGAACAGATGAGAGATTGTATATGGAGGAAGGGATTCTACCAGTCAGATTATTTAGACCTACTCGAAACAGTTCCAGTCTTTTCAACTGACCAAAGTTGTTCGGAATGCTCCCATGTAAATGATTCATTTCAACAGAGAAACGCTCAAGTGAACTTGAAAGATTAGTAATGGAGCTTGGAATTTGACCTTGCAAGTTGTTTGCATCTAAATTTAGAGTCCTAAGAAAGTGTAGTGAGCCAAAGCCTTTAGGAATTCCTCCACTAAGATAGTTTTTATAAAGAGAAAGGGACTGGAGATTAGAACAACCTGTAATGTTGATGGGAATCTTACCACTGAAGGAATTGTTGTTGAGGAATAACCATTGAAGCCGAAACAAATTGCCAATTTCTTCTGGGATTTCATGGCTGAAGCTGTTGTTCCGTAGGTCTAATAATCTCATAAAGCTTAGATTTCCGACATGAGGAGATAGATAGCCCCCGAGATTACTCGAATTGAGTTCCAGCGTAGTGACCCTCCGGTGTCGACGGCCGCATGTAACGCCATGCCACTCGCAGAAATGTAGAGATTCGTTCCAAGAATTCAGAACCCCGAGAGGATCGATCACTTTAGCCTTGAATTCAAGCAAGGAGAGCCTATCTGTGTCGTTTCCTCCAAGTTTTGAGAAGGCCGCAGTGAACAAAAGAAGTTGCATGAAAAAAAACCAGAGCATGGTTAAACTGATACCGGCTGAGAGTTCCATACTCTTCACAGAAGCAAGAACAGAGCTCGACCAAGGAAGTAGTTTGAGAAAGTTTCTGGGTGTAGAATGGGTTAACCGAGGGTGTACATGACTATGAAAATTAAGGCATGATTTACTCACTTGCAAGGAAGCTTGTAAAAATGGTAAAGTCGTGAAAAGAAGACGAAATCAGTCAAAAAGCGTTTGACTTCCTTGTGACGGGTTAAAAAGAATATGCTCTCAATTAATCGTATTGACTCGACTGTACTTTGCAATCTTGATTGACGGGCAATTTAATAATACTATTCAACTTTCACTCAATAAATAATAATGAGTAAATAAATAAATAATAATCTGTTAAACTACTTTCAAAATCACGAATAAAAAATAAGAAAAACATACGGTACTTACAAACTAACATTGTATAAAATGATTTTTTTAATTTTTAATTTTATTTTTTTTAAGACTCTATTTGGAAACATGATCTATGACTAATTAAAAAACTAAGCTATGTGTTAGGGTTGTCCTGTTATTAATTAGCACACTCAACTTGACTCTCCATGCACTCTTAAACTCAGTCAAAATACTATCTTTACTCTTTAAAATCTCCTCAGTTCCAGAAAAATATGGGCATGATATCTTTACTATACTGAACAAACAAGTTAATTTTCGGCTACACAAACAGTTCCTTTTCCTCTTGTGTTGGGAATGCGCTTAAAAAAATATATATTTGCTTGTAACAACCCGACCTCAACTTAATTACTTGCTTTTGATCCTAAACTTGGTTGTCCAAATTTCAGAGAAATCAAAAAAAAAAAAAAAAAAAAAATCTACGATCATTCCATTACTAGTAATATAATAATTCACAAACGAAAAAACGTCTAATTTTAAGAGACTTACTTCAAAACATTTTTTTTTTGTTTTTACTTAGACCCTATCTTGATTAATAAAAGGCAAGGAATGAATACATAATTTAAAACATCAACAAGCCAAACCTACCTAATTAAAATATAACGTAAATATATGTTAAGTTTAGTTTTCTTATGAAACCTATATACTTGATCATAATTATTTAACAAATAAAAATCTTAAACCAACTTAAATCACAAAAGAGTGTTTCTTAAATGCAGAAACTAATTTTGAGGCGATATTCATTTCTCATGCCTCTATTATCTTGCCTCAGTTCTTCAATTATCAGTTGAGGCTAAGATACGGTTTCTTCCCTGTAACACCTATAGATTAACGTGAGTGAGTTTTTGCTTATCCAATATAAACTTTAGTCTCGTAATAAGCAAGGTGCAATTTATAATACCTTTCATTATATGAATAGTAAAATTACGTTCAATACCTTTTGTTTTGCCAAGTGTGCGTAATCATTGCATGAGACCAAGGAGATGTTGGAAGAGCTACCCAATCCAACAACACTCATGGTCATAACGATCATGATTATTTCACCTGGTGGAGGTCGGTATGGCATTTAATATGTTTCACTTTTATTGGTCTCCTACTTTCTTAGGATAAACATGTAATTATGATTACGACTCAATAAACATATAATAAAATCTCATGACCCAAAGGCCTCATCATGATATTCAATTATAGGCAAGTATAGCCATCAAAACATTCATAGATACTCTCATATCATTGAAAAAAAATTTCATGTTTGTAGGTGAGATTTGTAATTACAGAAATTTGACAAATTGGGATTTTCCATGTCGACCTGATTCTAGTGGCAGAGCCAGAAAATTTTTTTAGGAGGGACATGAATTGAAACAAAAGTTTAAACTAAAACTACAACAATAAAATTTATTTTTATCATTACCGATTTGTCTCTTTGTTTTTTCCTTCCTAAATATACCAAGCTTCTAAAAGAGTTGAATTTAAAATAAAGTTAGAGTTCAAAAAAATGTGGATTTTATATAGTATATAGTTTATTTTGATTTATTTGAAATATTAAATTGTAATATTATTACTTTAAAATCAAAATTTAAGGTGAAATATGTAAACTTTAGCATTGAATTCAAGCAAGGAGAGCCTATCTGTGTCGTTTCCTCCAAGTTTTGAGAAGGCCGAAGTGAACAAAAGAAGTTGCATGAGAAAAGACCGGAGCATGGTTAAACTGATACCGGCTGAGAGTTCCATACTCTCACAGAAGCAAGAACAGAGCTCGACCAAGGAAGTAGTTTGAGAAAGTTTCTGGGTGTAGAATGGGTTAACCGAGGATGTACATGACTATGAAAATTAAGGCATGATTTACTCACTTGCAAGGAAGCTTGTACAAATGGTAAAGTCGTGAAAAGAAGACGCCATGAGTCAAAAAGCGATTGACTTCCTTGTCACGGGTTAAAAAGAATATGCTCTCAATTAATCGTATTGACTCGACTTGACTTTGCAATCTTGATTGACGGGCAATTTAATAATACAATTCAACTTTCACTCAATAAATAATAATGAGTAAATAAATAAATAATAATCTGTTAAACTACTTTCAAAATAACGAATAAAAAATAAGAAAAACATACAGTACTTGCAATCTGTTAAGCTATTTGTTATGGTTGTCTTGTTATTAATTAGCACACTCAACTTGACTCTCCATGCACTCTTAAACTAGTCAAAATACTATCTTTACTCTTTAAAATCTCCTCAGTTCCAGAAAAATATGAGCATGAAATCTTTATTAAAATGAACAAACTACAAAATTTTCGGCTAGACAAACAGTTCCTTTTCCTCTTGTGTTGAGAATGCGCTTAAAAAATATATTTGCTTGTAACAACCCGACTTAAACTTAATTAACTTAAATCAATCACAGTTGATATAAAATCTACGATCATTCCATTACAAGTAATATAATAATTCACAAACGAAAATACGTCTTTCAAGAGACTTACTTTAAAACATTTTTTCTTTTCTTTTTTTACTTGGACCCTATCTTGATTAAATAAAAGGCAAGGAATGAATACATAATTTAAAACATCAACAAGCCAAACCTACCTAATTAAAATATAACGTAATTAATATATATTAAGTCTAGTTTTCTTATGAAACCTATCTACTTGATCATAATTAATATTTAATAAATAAATATCTTAAACCAACTTAAATCACAAAAGAGAGTTTCTTAAATGCGGAAACTAATTTTTGAGGCGATATTCATTTCTCATGCCTCTATTAGCCCGCCTCAGTTCATCAATTATCAGTTGAGGCTAAGATATGGTTTCCTCACTGTAACACTTACAGATTATAGTATGAACAAACGTGAGTGAGTTTTTGCTTATCAAATTTAAACTTTAGTCTCGCAATAAACAAGGTGCAATTTATAATACCTTTCATTATATTAATAGTAAAATTACGTTCGGTACCTTTTGTTTTGCCATGGTGCATGTAATCATTGCATGTGACCAAGGAGATGTTGGGAGAGCTACCCAATCCAACAACACTCAAGGTCATAATGATCATGATTATTTCACCTATTGGAGGTCTATATAGCATTTAATATGTTTCACTTTTACTAGTCTCCTACTTTTTTAGGGTAAACATGTAATTATGATCACGACTCAATAAACATATAGTAAAATCTCATGACCCAGAGGCCTCATCATGATATTCAATCATAGGCATGTATAGCTATCAAAACATTCACAGATACGCTCATACCATCAGAAAAAAAAAAAAATTTCATGTTTGTAGCTGAGATTTGTAATTATAGAAATTTGGCAAGTTAGGATTTTTCATGTCAACCTGACTATAGTGGCAGAACTAGAAAATTTTTTTATTTTGTGGGGGGGGGGGGGGTATTGAATCAAAAGTTTAAACTAAAACTACAACAATAAGTTTAAACTAAAACTACAACAATAAAATCTTAACTTTTTTGTCATTACCGATTTGTCTCTTTGTTTTTTCTTTCCTAAATATACAAAGCTTCTAATAGAGTTGAATTTAAAATAAAGTTTAGAGTTCAAAAAATTGTGGATTTATATAGTTTGCAGTTGATTTTGATTTATTTGAATTATTAAATCGTAATATTAGTACTTTAAAATCAAAATTTAAGGTGAAATATGTAAATGTTATATTATATGCCCTCCCTCACCTAAACCTCCCTCTGCCCTAGCCTGTCTAGCTTGAAATTAGCGTCGATACTATCTCCTGATTTAATTTATACCCAAAGTGGAATTTTGAAATAGTTAAAATTAAATTTTTTTTGTTCTTTCTTAATTAATAATTAACTTTTCTTAATTATTAAATTTTATTCACAAATCAATTCCTTACTTATGATTATTATCAATAAAACAACTCTTATTATTGTTTAGATTATTTATAACATATTTGCTAATAATTAATCATTTGGTTTCAGGTCAAATTGTATATGTTAATAAGATAAATAATTCTTCGATTGTTATACATATTTTTTATTTTAACAAGTGAAATTTAGTTGAGTATGTCGGTATGTGGCATCTAGGTTAATTCTACAAGAATGGATACGTTTACATCCATCAAATTTATAAATACTCAACTAAAATATGTTTCTTAATATAAATTTAAAAAAATCTATTATTATCTTTAATATAATCTGAATTTATCCTTCTCGTATCCCCGCTTTTATTTTAATTTTAATTAATTTATTATATAAGAAAGTTAACAAGTCTAACTAAGAAAAAAAAAATTCATTTTCATTCTCAAAAAGGAAACAAAGAAATATATATATATATATATATATATGTATATATGTAATTACATAAAAGAAAAAACATATATAGCGTACAAAAATCTAAAGGCAACTAACCAAAAAAAAAAAAAAAAAGTAAGAAGACGTCAAATTAGAGGAACAATAAGAGAAGTGTAACCATAAAATAAAAAGAAAAAGACGAACAAAAAAAAATTAATAGTATAAAAAAATCACGAAGAATCATTTTCAAATACTAAATATAAAAACAAAGAAAAAGCATACATAATATTAATAAATTAAAAAGTTAAAAAAATATATACTTAAATAGTTACTGGATTTCAATAGACATGTTTTTTTTTTTTTTTTAACTCAGAACCTCAATTAAAATTTTCATGTAATTATAAATATTTCTTAAAAAAGACTCCCCCAATTGTTATTTTTATCAATTCTCCCAAAAGCTTAAGTTATTGGGAGGTAGGCAAACATTGAGTTTATATTTCAACACTCTCCCTCACGTGTAAGCCAGACAATAGGTAAATGTGCAAACAAATATCAATTGGGTTATTTACATGAATGTTTAAATTGAAGACTATGATTTAAAAAGTCCATTTTTTCTTTTATTTACTTGAATGTCTAAATTGATATTGACAAAGATCACATTACCATTTCATCAAGAATTAAAAATAAATAAATAAATAATTGACAAAAAAAAGGAAAGAAACAATCTCTAAAAAAAGATCAAACTAAGCAAATCTTTTATAAAAGGAAAAAAGACCAATTTACTTGATTTATTATAAAGAGAAAAGGACTATGACAAATATTAGTTGCATGATATATGAAAAACAATCATTATAATAAATAATTAGGCATTAAGATAAACTTCATAGCGAATACATAAAAAAATTAAATAAATATTGTAAATAAATATTAAAAACTTTTAAACCTAAAAAAAAGATATCATAATAATATAGTAATAATCATAAAGAAACGAACACACCACATTTAAATAAACATCATAATGATATAACAATTATCACCCAAAAAAAAAGAAAAAACACAATTTCATATCACATTTAAACTCTAGAAACTAACTATTAAAATAATACCAATAACAATAAAGAGGATAAATTATCGTAATAACATTATAATTATCATAAAAAACCTAAAATTATACGATAAAAATAGGTTTCTAAGAAACTTAAATCATGCTTAAGAAATATATGTTTGTAAAGACCCTAAATCATACTAACAAGCAATCACTATAATAAAGAAATAGTCATGAAGATAAAGATATATTAATGATAAACAAATCAGAAAAAAAAAAAAACGAATTATAATGAGGGAAAACGATGTTAAATATAGTAAAAGGGCAAAATGGGTACTTCAAGTCGTTGTTTATTCGAAAATGGGAACTTACATAATATCATAAAAAAAAAAAAAAACAGACATATTTTAAGACGGAGTCCTAAAAAATAGACTTTTTATAAAATTATTTCATATTAATATGAAAGTCTAAAACAAATAAGAAGCCTGAAACATATTAACAGCCTTATACACAATGATAATAAAGGGGTTAAAGTGTGCAATTGTAAGGATTCGAATTCAGGATATCTCCTGCTCTGATATCATGTTAATTTACTAATTTTCCTTAAAGCTTAAGTTATTGGAAGGTGGGTCAATAATGGTTTTATATTTTAACGCATGGTTAATATTTATAAAATGAAACTAACATTAATCAAATATGCAAGGGGTCTTTTTTTTTTTTTTTTAATTTCCATTTTATAATTAGTGTAGGCGTATGTTTTTGTAACTATTTAAAAAAAAAGATTTTTTTTTAGCTATATGGGGGTATGAGCATTTTTAATAGGTTTTAACATAATATTTAATAGGGTTTTTTTTCCCTTTTATTATGATGTATATATTAGTAGTGATTGCTGGTTTTTGTGATTTTAATGATTTTTTCACTAATTTGAAGATAAAATCCAGAAAATCCGATGGATTTGGAGGTTACCATCGATAACTAGTCGATATCCTGCTGGTGGACATGATTATTAGTCAGTCACTAGTCAGTATCCTGTAGGCAGAGGTGGTTATTGACCGGTAACCAACCAATATCCTATTGGAGGAGGTGGTTACCAGTCGGTAACCATCCCATATTCTTCGGAGGTGGTAGATATCAGTTGGTATTACGGTGGATACCATATGGTAACCAACCGGTGACCATCGACTGGCCGGTATCATTATGGATACTAATAGGTAATTGAATGATATAATTGATATCTTTTACTAAATATATCTTTTTCTTACAATATTTTTTTATTATTTTTTCCGTCACTCAAAGGTACGATAAAAAGTATTATATATGCAGATAACGTAGGATCCCAAACCACAAAGCCACCTTTCAATTCCACAAACCTAATCAATAAAAGAATTCCACAACGATTACCGTTCATTCTTTTCAGGTGTTATTATATAAAAGAACTACATAAGCAAATAATTGGAAATATAGCCTTTTTTCTTTGATATTGTTATAGTAAATGTCTCAATTTTATCGAAGTAAGAAATGAATTATTTTCTTAGACATAATACATAAGTGATTTATCGAAATCAATTAACCTTTAAATGATATCTTGTGTTAAAAAAATCAATATCAACCGACATTATTTATTGGTCAATCACCGATGAACTTCATGGTCAATCACTTTTATCACAAATATGGATCTTATTTACAAGCACATCAACTATTTTGTAGTCACCGACTATTTTCTTGTTCACGAAATAACCTATAATATATGTGGCCAAAAACAGCTCATCTCACCAAATTTTCTACTTCTTAATTTTAAACAAGTTAAGCAATTGTGACACATTGAAATTAAGTGATCTTATCCCTTTCTTTCTTTCTTTTTTTTTTTTCCTTTTTTTTTTTCCTTTTGAAAAACAGATTCCATATTGCCTTATCTTTTTAACTTAAAAACACGTTCTAAAACTTTTGTGCTTTGGATGGAAGCTGTTTCGGTGCTTAAGGTTTGTTTTTGTTTTATTTCTGAAAAATCAATAAAAATTATAACTCGTTTTTTAAAAGTCAACCAAATTCAATTTAACAATTTCATCTAAAACTCGTATTCTAAATGCATGTTAAGTAACTCATTTTTTCCAAAAACCAAAACTGCTTCTTGTGTAAAAAAAAAAAAAAACAAAAACAAAAACAAAAAACAAAAAAAAAAAAAAAAAACAAAAACAAAAAACAGAAAACAAAAAAGCAAAAAAACTGCGTAAACAGTTTTTGGAAAAACATCCCAAACACAACGCCTTAAAGTTGAAACTTCGTGGGGGCTACTTCTTACAAAACGCTCCTAGCCTAGTGCGGCCTCTAACTGGCCCAAAAAGCTTCAGACAGAAACCTGCCCAGTTTTGGCAAAGAAAATCTTTGGGTTACCCTGACTAGACCATCGGTTTACTCAGCTTTTGATGCATTTTCTTGTTAAGTTCTTTAATACACCAATGAATCTAGCATTGAGTCCAAATTTGTATTTTCAGTCCTTATTACACATTACGAACATCAAACATAAAATTTTCTTTTGATTACAACCATAAATGTCATCTGGACAATCAACATCAACCAAGGATTAAGATATCAACTTTTGCCCATGCATTGACTTGTATGTAGAAGCCACATATGACCCTGTCTGAGCATATTCTGGACAAGAATCACATAAGCATGGTTCATTCATTACTCATGCAGACAACATCAACATATTCGTAAACATATTCATAAATATAACTTAGGCTTGATTAGGTTTGCAAAGTTTGATTAAACCTCTAATAGTGGTTAATTATCCAAACAAGAATTGGTCAAGTTTTTGTCTTGAATTTCCACTCCATCAAGTCACCATTCATCATAGACCAGCTACCCCATTTTTCCAACAACTCTCTATGAGTTTGGCGCTAATAAAAGTTTGCTTCCCATGCCTTCATCTACGGAATATTTGTAGGGGATTTCACCGTCAAATCATGGACCTTGAATTTGTATCTATAAAGCATCTCATCCCTTGGATCAATCATGCACTTTATCTTCACTAACTAAGCTCAACTTTGAGCAAATAGATCAAGCTTTAAACTTGCTAATATGTTATGAAGTAATTACTATGTGATTATACTTTGACCCGATAAAATCTAAATTTAATTTCTTCTCAAGTTGTTGGAATGTGTGAATGACACTTGGCATCATGCCATGAATTATCTTAATTGGTCACGCTACTTTTTACACATAAAAAATTTGACACGTGACATGGGAATTGTAACGACCCGATTTTTCAGACCGTTAACTTATTTTTAAGTAATATAGTTTTAACACTTGTTTATGTTTAGTTCTAAAAATACATAACCTTTTTTTTTTTTTTTTCTTTTTAAAACAAATCATACTTGCACTTCAAGAGTTAAATAAACTAAAATTTTAACCGAGGAAATTGAAATTTTTAGATATTAAATATCACATTCAAATTCATACTTAGATAATATTTAAAAAAGCTATAATGTCATGTGAGTTAAAAGAAAAGACCCTAATGTCTTTTTCTCATAAAATACTCCTACCAATTTAACAATACCAAGATATTGAAACACAGTTATAAGGATAATCAATATAAACTAATTTAAGAAGTCCAAATGTAGAAATTAAATTCTTGGTGGCATTCCACTGCCTTCTTTCATCACCTCCACAAGCTTTACTAGTCCAGAAAACATCCAACTAGTGCTAGAGCGGGCTGTTTATCCGTATGACCTACAGCACGAACACACACATATAAACTCTCGCTCAGCAAGTACAAACGATAACTCACAAAATCTTTTCATAGGTCATATCTTCGTGTGTCACAATAAGAATGTTCAAAAATTTATGTAATCTATGTGTGTTCAATTATGTTTTATTTTATACATATATTTCGTCTACTTAAATGCCCTTATGTCGTTCCCATATGTACACAACTAATGGGGGAGACGGGGGAGCGACCCTCCAAAAACCTCTAAGGTTATTACTTATAACTTTTGTTATTATCATATCTTCACATTATTCAGAGGTTGGTACAATACTTAATCATATCTTTCATTAGCATCATTCTTATTTATTGTGATCATGAGTAGATTTACATGCCACTAAATGCTATCATTATGACATAAATATTTATGAGATATATATGCTGATCTTAGTAGTGCAAGAAAAATTATGCATGTCTGATACTTAATCAAAGCGATACGTATCAGTCATATATTCATCACAACATCAAGGCAATTCATAGCAAACATTAAACATCAACAAAGAAAACATTTTATTCTATGTTTTAAGTGAGGTTTGTCATTTCATGTCTTATGTGCTCAACTTCTGGAATTGTAATTCCTACTACATAAGTTCGAGAAATTGTCCTAATTTAACAATATCTCGTTATTAAAGTGAAATCATAATTATATATTTTTTATTTTTTTATTAATTAAGGTGAGCTTAATTTACTTGCATCATAACTAACCTTAATAATAAATTTATATTAATTATTAAGTGTTAACCAAATTTCTACTACATATTATTTATTTAATTTAATTTAATTTAATTGATTAATTAATCGATAACTTAAATAATTAATTAATTGATTAATTAATTAGGTAGTCCTTTATTTTTATTTTATTTTATTGGGTAATTATAAATTAATCACATAATTTTATTGACTAATTAGTAATTATATCATTAGTAATTAATTATGATACTTAAATGTTATAACTCATATAATAATTATCAATTATTAATTTTTATATTAATAATTAATAATTAAATATTAATTATACTAATACTTAATATATAATTAACCTCTAATTAGTTATCTATAATTATATTAATAATTATATCATTGATTGACTATTAATTAATCTCTAATTAATCACGTATTTTAATTATATAGTTACAAAATATAATAATCTTGCTTACACAACTAATAATCACGTACTAACTCTTTTAATTAATTAATTAATTAATCAATTAATTACTATATAACTTTCAGAACGTAATTATATTTTGTTTTATATTTATTAATTTATTAGTTTATTCATTAGTTAATTAATTTACATCACCTTGGTGACAATGACTCTCCTAATTGTGTACTCTTAAATGGGTTGTCTTCCATTTAGTATTGAGCTTGTACGGTCCATTCCCATGAGTCATGGTCATTAAGTTTGGCTAAAGTAGTCTCTTGGTGTATGTCAAGCAATCCTCTAATTTATTTTATCCTGACCCATCTAAAAACTTGTGATTCAACTTTATAGAGTTAGAATTTTCACATTGGATTGATCATACACTTAATATCAAATCATTTTATCAATTTTTATATCTATATGTTATGACTTACCTTTATGTCACTCTTTTAATGCTTAATCATTTTGTTGGTGTGAGATTTTAATTTATAAGATTTATTTAAATTCATATATATTTCCATTTTAGACCCTTATGACTCATTGGAAAGCTTGAAATATTTAGTTTCCATTTTAACGGTTTCAAATATTAATATAGACGTTTTCTTTAGTGTCACATAGCAAAATCTCAATTTACTAGATCACTATCTTATCTTGTTCAATTTATAAAAAATTATGTACATCTCCATTTTAAACGTATAATAGCTTATTTCTAATGATATGTCTACTTTACAGACATAAAGTTATTTTCTTAAGTTTTTTAGATTTCATACCGTATAATTAGGTTTTGCTACTGTTGGTCATATATATAAACCATATGTCTAGTTTGTGGTTAAAATTATTAGAAAAATCATAACAATTAACTCACAAGTCCAAATAAGGCAAATGATATATCATTGGAAAGCTTATATGTCTAGTTTATACACTAAAAATATTATTATAAAACATTATGGTTACTAATCCAAAACATACAAAACCTGTGGTTGGCATATGGTTCCAGCAAAATCTTTTGATTCTTATTGTTAATTTTTGAAATTCACCAAAACTTGCATATTTATCTATTATTGACACGCATGATAATTTGCTGAAATGCTTAAAGAATTTACATTTTAGATAGATAACTTATTATCCAAGATTTTGTGTTTAATAGATCCGGAGTTTAGATAACCCGTAGCTGCATCAGTGCTCCAAAGAAATTCAATTTTGCAAGCTAGTTTGTAAAAATCAAAATAAATAGCATACAAATCCAAATGAGGCTTAAGATAGCTCGTTGGAAAGCCTATCATATCGAATTTATAGATTGATCATCAATAGTATCATTAGGAATAATTATTTGATTTAAAATTACAATATAAGCCATTGCAGTCCACAAGACAAAAAAAAAATTGAGGTTTAGAGCAACAAAATTCAACTAGTTACCAAACTAATTATACAAACTCATTTCAATCCAACCAAAAACTCAAAATACAAAAAATTAAACCTAAATCATGCCATGGTCATTAGTTTTCATGTCAAATATTTATTTTCATGAAATGATCATTTTTCATGCTCTAGGTTTTATAGAAATCCTGTATTTTTTGTCCAGGGAAAATCCTACCAATTTAACATATCTAGTGGATAGAAATTGTTAACCCTCTTGGTAGAGCCATGTTTTGACTTGAAAGCCTTCCCTTGAACACACCCAACCTATTAAGAATAAATGCTTAGCACAAAGCAATTGGACTTGAACACAAATTTTTTTTTTCTTCTTTGTAAAATACAAGGAATGAATACCTTTCTTACCTCTAGATGAATTAGTATCTTTTTGAGATTGTGTGCTAGCTTGGGGGGAGTGTGAGAATGGTTGAAAAGTTGGTGACTTTTGTAAGACCCGAAATTTTGTAGACTTGTAATCTCCTTGTTCATAAGGAATTAAAGTCTAATTTACGCGTTTATGATGTGTTATATGAAAAATTATGAATATTAATGAGAAATTCATAATTTTATTTAAACAATGTTCGAGTCCTCATTTACACTACTACAAACAGTAGATTACAAGACGGTGATTACACGACGGTTTCCAAAAACCGTCGTGTAATCAAATCTTACACGACGGTCAAAATGGACCGTCGTGTAAGGGGCCAGAAAATCATCGAATTACACGACGGTTTCTTTTGGACCGTCGTGTAAGAGAACCAAAACAGTATATTACACGATGGTCCTAGGACTGTCGTGTAAGGCCCAAATTTGGGCCTTAAATGACGGTCCTAGGACCGTCGTCTAAGCTCGAGCTTAAACGACGGTCCTCTTGACCGTCGTCTAAGACAACAGGGAGCTTAAACGACGGTCCAGAGGACCGTCGTGTAAGTTCCCACAACAGGGAGCTTAAACGACGGTCCAGAGGACCGTCGTGTAAGGCCCAAGAAGTTTGGGCCTTACACGACGGTCCTCTGGACCGTCGTTTAAGCTCCCTTTTGTGTGGAGATTACACGACGGTCCTCTGGACCGTCGTGTAAGGCCCAAACTTCTTGGGCCTTACACGACGGTCCTCTGGACCGTCGTGTAATCTTCCAAAAACACGGAGATTACACGACGGTCCATAGGTGACCGTCGTGTAAGGCCCAAGAAGTTTGGGCCTTACACGACGGTCCTCTGTTTGACCGTCATGTAATATTCTAGATTACACGACGGTTTGTGTTGACCGTCGTGTAATCTTCCTGCTTTTTTAAACCCTACCTCTTCTTTTCAATGTGGACAGAACTATTCCGCCGCCACGAAAAAAATTACAGATTCCGCTGCTGCGAAAAATTACAGAACTGAAGGTCTTCGAAACTAGATCTCCTCAACTATCTCGGTCCATAACTACCACATCTAGCTTGTAATTAATTGTAAGTATTACTTCCGCTTTTGGATTATTAATCAATTAAATTTATTTTGATAAATTACTGTCGATATATATCTAAATTAATGGTCAATTCTCGTTTTTTCCTTTCATTTTCTAAATTTTGATTTGTTAAATTATTTGGAAAGCTTAATTCGGGTGTTGTATATATATATGTTATTTAAGTGGAGAAATCTTTATTGTAGAATTAAACTGTATGATCTTCAATTTCGATTTAGTTCGGGTTCTTGGAAATGGATCGAAAATGGATGTGGGCAAATAGATTGACTAGAAAATATCGAGATGGTGTTGAAGAATTTTTGTCCTTTGCCAAAACTAATACGAAGAATGATAAGATTCGATGTCCTTGTGTGGATTGTGGAAATCATAGATCTCATTCCGTTGATGAAGTTAGAAGACATTTGCTTGCCCGTGGGATTATTTGTTCGTACCAAACATGGTATTTACATGGTGAGGAGTGTTTGAATATTCCAACTACCAAGAAGAAAGGAAAAGAACCTCTTGTTGATGAAGAAGTAGGAGATAATTTGTTTGATATGGTTAATGATTTGGAAGAACAATTTGTGCATCGGCCGGAGTTATTTGATGCAATGATGAATGATGCCGAGTTGCCCTTGTACGACGGGTGTAGTAAATATACGAAATTGTCCGCATTAGTCAAACTATGGAACATGAAGGCTTCGGGAGGGTGGACAAATTCTAGTTTCACGGTCCTTTTAGAATTTCTAAGAGAGGTTCTACCGGTTGATAATAAAATACCGGCTAGTATGTATGAAGCTAAGAAGACGTTGAGCACTTTAGGAATGGAATATGAAAAAATTCATGTTTGTCCAAATGATTGCGCCCTTTACCGAAATGAGTATGAGGATTTTCATGAATGCCCAGTTTGTAAGGAGTTAAGATGGAAGAAGGGCAAGAAGCCAACGAATGATAGCAAAGGAGTGCCAGCAAAGGTGTTATGGTACATTCCTCCAGCGCCGCGTTTGCGCCGTTTATTCCGTAATGCCAAGCATGCGAAGAATTTGACTTGGCACCATAATAAACGTGTTAAAGATGGCATGCTTAGACATCCAGCCGATGCACCACAATGGAAGACCTTCGATGCCGATCATCCTGAATTTAGTGCGGAACCGCGGAATCTACGTCTTAGTTTGTCAGCTGACGGAATGAACCCACACGGTAATATGAGTAGTAGGCATAGTACTTGGCCCGTCATCCTTGTCAATTATAATCTCCCACCGAAGTTGAGCATGAAGCGGAAGTTCTTGATGTTGACTTTATTGATATCGGGTCCTCAACAACCAGGGAATGACATTGATGTGTACTTGGCGCCGCTGATCGATGATCTAAAGATCTTATGGGAAAAGGGGCTCGAAGTTAGAGATGCTTACCGTTAAGAGACATTCACACTCCGTGCAATGTTGATGTGGACAATTAATGACTTTCCCGCTTATGGAAACCTATCTGGTTATTCAGTAAAGAGTTCTATCGGTTGTCCCGTTTGTATGAAAGAAACATCTTCCATCCGCTTGAAGAATGGTAAGAAAACCGTTTTCCTCGGTCATAGGAGATTCTTACCAAAAAATCATCAATACCGCAAACAAAAAAAGGCTTTCGATGGTAATACAGATGAAAGAATCCCTCCTCGGGTTTTGACGGGCGAAGACGTTTTCGATATGGTTAAGGATTTGAAAGTGGTGCTCGGGAAAAGAAAACGGAGTTACAAGGATCCGGTGGTTGATGGACCTTGGAAAAAACGGTCAATCTTCTACGAACTTCCATATTGGAGGACGCTTTACGTTCGTCATTGCTTGGATGTGATGCATATTGAGAAAAATGTTTACGAATCAATAGTGGGCACGTTGCTTGACATTCCTAATAAGAGCAAAGATGGTGAAAAGGCATGGCTGGATCTCCAGGATTTGAAGATTCGACTTAACTTGATCCCTACGAAAAGAGGGAATGCCACTTACTTACCACCGGCGAAGTACACATTGTCAAGACAAGAAAAAAGAAAGTTTTGTGAGTGGCTCGCTGCTGTAAAAGTGCCGAACGGGTATTCTTCCAACTTCAAAAGGTTGGTATCGATGAAGGATCTGAGGTTGGTTGGAATGAAAACACATGATTGTCATATATTGATGCAACAGTTATTACCTCTTGCCTTGCGAGGAGTGTTAACGAGGGATGTGAGATTCGCAATTACCAAGTTATGCTCATTTTTCAATTCAATTTGCTCCAAGGTTATTGATCCATTGACATTAGATTTGCTACAATCAGAGTTAGTCAAGACATTGTGTTTGCTTGAGAAGTACTTTCCTCCCTCATTTTTTGACATAATGATTCATCTAACCGTGCACTTAGTCCAGGAAGTGAAGTTATGTGGACCGGTGTACTTCAGATGGATGTATCCTTTTGAAAGGTACATGAAGGTTTTGAAGGGTTATGTCAAGAACCGAAATAGTGCAGAAGGATGTATAGTAGAAAGCTACATAGCGGAGGAATCGGTCGAATTTTGCTCCGAGTATTTGTCCACCGCGGAAGCGATTGGGTTGCCAAAGACTACAAACATTGAACCGAAAGGACTATTGGTCGGCATTCCATCGTCGGTAGATCGAGGTGAATGGGAGAACGCTTGTCTCTATACCTTACATAATAGGGTTGAAGTGGAGCCATTTATTGAGGTTCACCTGCAGGAATTAAGAGATAAAAATCCAAGAAGATGCAGAAATGAAAAGTTGTTACAAGATGAACACAACCGGACGTTTCGTACGTGGATTCGAAGACATGTCTCTGAGAAGGACGGCTTTTCACAAGCCTTAATAAACCTCGCAAGAGGCCCGTCGACGGTTGTTACTCGGTATACATCATATGTCGTCAACGGTTATACATTCTACACTCGCGAAAGAGATGAGAAGCATCCTGTTCAGAATAGTGGTGTTAGTATTCATGCTAAGTCCATGCATATTTCATCTGCAAAGGACAAGAATTCAGTCTATGCAGCCATGAACTACTTCGGTTTCATTGAAGATATTTGGGAACTTCAATACTGTGGTTTTCATGTATCACTCTTTAAGTGCAAGTGGGCAGACAATAATTTTGTAAGGATTGACAGAGATGGAATCACAGTCGTGGACTTTCGACGATTGGGTTACAAAAATGATCCATTCATTATGGCATCACAAGCAAACCAGGTATTTTACACACCGGATCCTAGCAATGAAGAGTTGTCCTTAGTTGTGCCGATGAAGCCAAAATTTTTCCGTGATGGTCACGAAGATGATGAGGAAGATTGCTCTGACATTCCAGCATTCACACAGGGATTGCCTCCGGTTGAGGAAATTGATGATTTCGATGACGATATTTCTCACTTGCTTCGACCAGATATAGAATGGACACGTGTTGAGCAAGCAAAGCGGAAAAAGAAGAAAACTTGAACATTTTGTCATTCATTAGTTTTGTACAACATTAATTACTATTTATTTTAATCAATTAAGATGCATGCGTTATGTATTTTATATTGAACATGGCTCAGTACTATATATGATGGGTCAGTGATAATCAGGAATAATTGACAATAATATTTTTACGATTCTAACATCCGTCAATTCAAAACATTGGCGGAATTTTGTGAAATATTTTAAAATTTCTGTGAAATTTCGAATTTTTTAAAAGATTTTTACTGTGGTGTAAGCAAAAAAAAAAAAAAAAGAAAAAAAAAAGATCAAACGACGGTCATTTGATCGTCGTGTAATATTGTCTTACACGACGGTCATTTGACCGTCGTGTAAGTCTTAGACGACGGTCAAATGACCGTCGTGTAATCTCCATATTACACGACGGTCATTTAAAGACCGTCGTATAAGGCCCCGAAATTTTAAATTTTTTTACTACGTTTTGTTTAAAATTTCAAATTTCGTGTTCGAACTCCGCGCCGAAACACATTATTTATACAAAAACTCTCCCTTCCCCACACAAAAAGCCGCATCTCATATATTCTCCAACCTCTCAAAATTTTTCCAAACTTTGGTCACCCTCCCCAAGTCCGGTAAAGCCGCCGCCGCCGCCGCCGTTACTTCCGTGGGTCATCAATTGCATTTTTTCTCCAAGCTCAACCACACATTTATCTTCTTCCAAAAATCCAAGGTATTATCTCTCCACCCTCAATGGTTTATTTAATTTAGGAGAGATTCTTGTATGCTAAATCCGTGAATGAGATTTTATGTTTTGAATGGGATTGATGACAACAATCACAAATTTTTCAATTTTATGTTTGTGAATGGGATTAATGACCGAATATGCCCACATTTATGAACCCGGATTTTGTCCGCTCACAACATGCTCGATCAAATGCCGAAATGAAATTTTTTTTTAAAAATCGCACGTAACTTTTCGAGGACGCCCGTGGGGGCGTGTGGGGCCGTGGTTGGGCACCAAGGCGCCCCTGGGTGGGGCGCCATTGGTGCCCCTTGCTGGGGCTCGTGGGCGCCATGGGCCCCCAGGTGCCCACGGCCGCCACTTGCTGGCGCCCATGGGGGCGCCAGCACAGGGCTCCAGTGGGCGCCTGGCGCCCCCACGGGCGCCAGTTCCGCGTAATGCTGGCGCCCGTGGGGGTGCCAGCTAGCAAGGGGCGCCAGTGGCGCCCACTGGCGCCCCTTGTTGGCGCCCGTGGGGGCGCCAGCTGGTAGCAAGGGGCGCCACTGGGGGGTGGGGGTGCCCGTGGGTGGCGCCCCCACACCCAAAATTTTTTTTTTTTTCATAATCCAAAAAAAATTGAAACGAAATTTTTTTTTAGTCAAAGTAAAATTTTTTTAGTCAAAGTTTGGAAAATTTTTTTTTTATTTTTTAAATTACGAGAAATTTGTTAGAATTTTTTGGATTTGTTTGTGTAAATTTTTCGTTATTCTACAAATTTCATGAAATGTGTGCTTCGTAGTGAAAGAGAATTTTTTTCATTATAACTTACGTCACGGGTTCGATTTTTTTTTTCCGTGTTGCAATAAATAGGTGATTTTTTTGAAAAAAAAAACAATGGATAAATCAAAAAAGGCACGAGCACGAAGAAGAAACCCGTTTGATCCAACGGGCGATGGAAAGCGAAGGGCAACTTTAATGAAACGTGTTCATGTAGCAAGGAAGAAAGGTGAACGAATTGAAGTCACATTTAACGAGAAAGGACAACCGGAAGGGAAGCACGGGGATGAATTGATGAGCTGGATTGGTGTGCTCGCTCGAGAGCACGTTCCAATATGGATATCAGATTGGAGATCCCGTGATTTAGACAGAGTGAAAGATATAATTTGGAAAGAAACTGTTACTTCTTTCACTGTGGAAGAAAGCTTTCGTACGGCTTGTTTAAAATCATGCGGTGAAGCTGCAAGGAATTTTCGATATGATCTTTACAAGACGTTTGTGGAGGAACATGTATCCGAGGAGAGTGTGTGGAAACGGCCTCAAAAAGTTATTGACAACTACCCGAGTATAGAAGAAGAGGATTGGGCGAAATTCGTTCAGTATAGAACATCCGCACAATTCCAACAACTTTCGGATCGTGGCAGCGAAATAAGAGCGAACCAGGAATACTCATCGAGAGGAGGCCGAGACGGATATAGAAAGCTCGACCAGGAAAAGGTATGTCAATAAGTTTTGTTTCTTCTAAATCTTATGCCGATTCTAGAACAGTATATTCTCATGTATAGTAACGATGTTATATTACAGCATAAGAAGACTGGGGAATGGCAAAAAAGAGATGTTTTGTGACTGGAGCAACAGACAAGCGCAGATGGAGAGTTGAAAGATCCAGCATGTAAAAATATAAGCGAGTTGATCGTAAGTTTACCAACTAACAATGACTTATTTAGCACTACTATACTTACAACGTACTCTTAAGCTGAAATGAGTTATGTTGCAATTATCTTGTAGATGGAGTACAACACACAGGAGAGCCAAGGCACTTTTGAATCAGTTGGCACTAGTGATGTATTGTCGAACACATTATCTAGACCCGAACACAGAGGACGTATCCGTGGCCAATCGAAGTTCGTAAAGCCTTCTCATTACTTCAACAAGGGTCCAAGTTCGAGCAAAGATAATGAAGTACTATCAATGAGACGTGAAATTGAAGAACTAAAGGCGTTGGTTCGTGGTCTATGTGCGAGCAAAAATGCGCAGTCGGCGTTTGATCCCAACAGTAATGTGCCAACCGTGGACCAACACAACAGCTTTAAGGCTAGTTGCTCTGTCCAAGAAAAACAACATGGAGTGACTGATCCGACAACCGTGCCAGTCGACATCAGGAGTGTAAGCTATATATCTTCGATGAAGTTCAGGGTGGGCAGTTGCTTGTTGCGTTTCGAAGAGCATGGCTAGGGAGCCTTCCAACTGATACAGTGCATGGGATTCCATTGGGAGAAGGGAATGTGCGGGTGTCAATCGTCGTGCCAAAATTAAAAAAAGCAGCATTACCTATACCGACGGACGAGGCAACCACTGTGGAGGATGCTGTTAATGGGTTTGTTGCTTGGCCTATAACATTGGTCGAGATCGACACAAGTATGAACAAGGCAAGTCGAGGGCCTAGTCACGTTCCTGACCCAGCAGTTGTGAGAAAAAAACGTCAAAAACAAGTTGGAAAGAATATGATCAACTCTCGAACTGAGGTACAACAGGCTGTGCAACAACAACAATCTTTGTTCGAATTTAGTAAAATGAACAGGGCGATGAAGCCTTTGGCTTATTATGCACATAATTCCATGCGTCACGGTAATCAGATAGAGGTCGAAATACCGCATACGATCATGGGTTTTCAGATGCCTGTCTATTTGAGCTTCGACGATATTTATGAGTTCATTAACTTACAAGAAATCAGTGCGAATTGTATATTAGTCTACATGAGGTACGACATTCTATCTCTGAATATATTAATTCTGGACATTATTCCATATTATTAGGTATAATAACAAATTTGTTACACTTATGTAGTTATTTGGAGGAACTATGTAGGAATAACGGGAAAGCAGAGAAGTTTGTTTTTGTGTCTCCAACCTTGATCTCACCGGTGCGCGTAGATACTGCAGATGCTGGCATGAGAGAGCGAGCCGATAATCTTCTAACTTTTTTGCAGGACGCACCAAAAGGACGGCTTTTTTTTGTGCCACATAACAGAGGTAGACATTGGGTTTTGGGAGTCATTGACCCATAGGAGGATCTCGTCCTTTATTTTGATCCGATTCGAGAGAAGAAACGAGACGATTTTACTGAACTCATTTACATGTAAGTCTATTTTAGTATGCACATTTTTTTTTGTTAATCTTAAATATATGCATCTTAATTAGTTTGAACTTGACCAATTTGCTAGGGCCTTAACGGATTGGAAGATTACGGTCGGCGAAGGAATTAAAAAGAGACGGGATTGTAAAACGAAAATCTCGAACCGGCCTTGTCCTCTCCAAGAGGGAAGTGTTGAGTATGGTTATTTTATTTTAGGTTTTATGAGGGAAATAGTATTGAATGGAATTAACGCACTTGAAAGTAAAGAATTTTTCACTTCTAATGATTTGGATGTGATTAGGGGTGAATGGTGTGGTTATGTAATGGAATTCGTTAATTATGACATATAATCTTTGTAATATATAATAATTAGTATGTTTTTACCTTGATCACTATGATTTTTGCCATTTCACAAGAGAATAGTGGGTTAGCCACTCCGAAACTTTACATGACGGTTCACCACGAACCGTCGTGTAAAGTGGACAATACACCACGGCTTTACACGACGGTCCTCGGCATGCCCGTCGTGTAAAGTCCACTTTACACCACGGTCCTCGGTATGTCCGTCGTGTAAAGTCCGCTTTACACCACGGTCCTCGGCATGTCCGTCGTGTAAAGTCCGCTTTACATCACGGTCTTATATGTCCGTCGTGTAAAGCCCGCTTTACACCACGGTCTCGTTATTTCCATCGTGTAAAGTCCGCTTTACACCACGGTCTTCTATGTCCGTCGTGTAAAGCCCGCTTTACACCACGGTCTCGTTATGTCCGTCATGTAAAGTCCGCTTTACACCACGGTCTTATATGTCCGTCGTGTAAAGTCCGATTTACACCACGGTCCTCGGTATGTCCGTCGTGTAAAGTTCGCTTTACACCACGGTCCTATATGTCCGTCGTGTAAAGTCCGCTTCACACAACGGTCTTCGGTATGTCCGTCGTGTAAAGTCCGCTTTACACCACGATTTTCGTATTAAATACATGATAGCACGACGGTCAACGTCCGTCGTGTAAAATGGAGATACCACGACGGTTCAAATAACCGTCGTGATATGTTCCACGACGGTGGATTACACGACGGTTCTGTAACCGTCGTGTAAACCGGAATTTTTAGTAGTGTTAGTTGTTACGAGACTCAATTAATGATTTATGAGCCAAGAATGAGGTTTTTAAAGGAAAAAGAACGAAAAAAGGATGAAATTTTACAAAAGTCAACTTTGACTGAGAAAGTCAAAGGTTTGACCAAAAAGTCAAAGGTTGACCGAGAAAGTCAAAGTTTGACCGAGACGGGTCACAACGTTGGCTTCACGAGTATGATGAAGGAATATGGTAAGAATTCCGAGAATGAAGTTTTATGATCAAGAAAGCACAATTAAGCCATAAATCCATCCTAGAAAAATCAAGCACACCGAAATCGAATTAAGGGCAAAAAGGTCTCCGAAAGATAAGAGAGGGATTTTCAGAGTCCGAATTTACACGGAAGAATTTTTAGACCAAAATATAAAATGAGAATGCTCATCACAGTATTGGAAATAACTGTGGAACACAAAATGAGCTGTGAAAAAGCGAAATGACCAAACAAGACCTTGGTAGAGCTAATGGAAGATGACCTCACCTCAATGACATCACCTTCCACTAACTCAAGTTGCATCATGTGGAACTTCCCCATGCATGATGGCCGGCCACCCATGGGAGACAAAAGGAAAAGAAAAAAAAATGGAAAAGCCATGAATTAAGGAAGAAAAAGTGTGACCAAGCCAAGGACAACATGCCATACTCATGATGCACTTTTCACTAGCCTAGACTAGCTATGAGGAGCCTTCTTTTCCTCCACAAAAACCGGCTGCAACAAGGAAAACAAAGGCAAGAAAGAAAGCCTAAAATCAAGGGACAAGAAAGGCTTGAAAGACTTGACAAAAAGTCATATTTCAAGGGCCAAAAAGGGTGAGCTAGTAAGGAAAACTCTAGAGACCTCTAGGGCCATACATGGCTGCCACATGCCCCTTTCCTCCCCATAATTTCAGCAGCCAACAGCCCATACACTCCCCCTTTTTCCTCATGAATTTCGGCTGCACCAAGGGACAAGAAAGACAAGACATAAAGCCAATTTTTGAGGAAAAAGTTGAACCACCCAAGGCTCCCCTTTCCTTTATAAAACCCCCTCATAAAAACCCTTCATTTTATTCACCAAAAGCAACAAAACTCGGCCCATTTTTTCTCTAGGAAAAATCGTGGAAGAGAGGGTGAGAAAGAGGAGAGGAAATCTGAAAATCTTCTTGGGGTTTTCACTTGGTGAGTGTTTGGTCTGCAAGGAAGGAGAGTTAGAGTGAGTTGAGGAATTTTTGGTGAGTTTTTGGGAAGGTGGCCGAGCAAGAGGAGGAGGAGAAAAAGGTAAGATAAACTTGGATTTTCTTCTTGTGATGTTCGTTTTTGGTAGAGCAAGAAAAGCTAACAAAAAAAATTCTTGGACCCCATTTTTTGGTGAAGCCGTGAGCTAGAGGAAGGAAGGAAATCTTGGGATTTCAAAACCCTAACTTAGGTTTGAGGTAAAACTCTTAAAACCACCTTGAAATTAAGTTTCATTTAAGTATTTTGATGGTGATTCAAGTGGTTTGTAAGGACATAAGTCCATCTAATTTTTCAGCTCTCATTGTTGGTGTGTGTGCTTGATTTGGAGTTAGGGTTTTGGTTGGCTTGATTGGTTGTTTATTTGCTTGATTTATGCTTGCTTGATGATGGATTTTTATGCTAGAAATTAGGTTGTATGTCCCTCCAAGTTGTGGCCAAAAATCTGCCCTTGGCAGCCAAAAAGAGCAAGTTAGTCTGGGTTGGTTTTGTGGTGCTTGAATGTGTTGTATGAAAATGCTAGAACCAAGCAACTCTAGGTTATGATTTTTGGATTTTGGATTGTTTGGATCGTATGGATGGCTATGGGCTGTATGGGACATTAGAGAACGCTGCTTGTTTGATGTATAGGTTCCCGATGTGGTCGGTTAAGATAGAATCCGCAAACTAGGACGTAAACCGAACTAAGCAACCGAAACTGTCAATTCGGATTCGAATCTGGCCAGTTTCGGGAAAGTGAAATTTCAAGGCCCTTAGAGGCCGAATGGGGTAAAACTCAAAACACGAAAGTTGTTCGGAACAATTTTTCCTAGAGGACAGCATAGACGGAATATCAAAATAAGGCTCCAAAGGCCTACGTTTTCCCCAAAACCCGTGGCTGAACCCTGGGCCCAGTTTTCACTCCGTTTTCAGGGTCAGCCAGTTTCAAACTAAAACTGGTACTAATGCAAGCTGAACTAGATTTTTCACAAAACACAAAAGTTTTAGCATTTTTCCGAGAACTACAACTTTCTTGAAGACAAGTTTTTCAAATTCAAAGCCGATTTTTAAACTGGGCACGTTTTATGGAAGGTGCGCAAGGAGTCCGAAATCCTGCACATAAGTTTTATGAAAATGTTTTCTAAAAAAATTGTGAAGTGCTTTTAAACGGTTATTTTAGCTTCGGAAACTGTTCCAAAGGCAGTCTCCAGCCTCAAATGATTTTATAAAAGATCTGTTTCGAAAACCATGAATTTTAAGGACTCGGGTTTGAAATTCCACATTTTTCCACGAAGTGAAGAAAAAGAGAGTTTCAAACCAAGTGTTTACAAGTCAAGGAAAAATGATGATTTTAAGCCAAATAATTTCAAGATAAAGAAGCAAGAATTTTTACAAGTGAATGAAGGATTTTTGGAAGATAATTACACAAGATTTTCCAAAAATAAGAAAGAGGGATTTTTAAAGTAAAATTGGTAAGCAAGCCGACTACGAACGGTAGCCGGACATTATATCCGAGTTACAAACCCAAGGATGACCAAGGGTTGACTAAGAGTTGACCCAAGGTTTAATTAAGGCTAATCCTAGGGGTTACCCAACATAACCCTAAGGGATACCCACATGTATAATTGGGCTAAGATTTAAGGGGTTGATGGAAATAACCCAATAACAAGGATGTATGAGCAAAGCCCAAAAGTAAAATGGAACCTCAAACCCTAATGTAAGATTTAGGGTTTAGTAACAAGAAAAAGAGGTTATCCAACGTAACCTCTTAAGGATTAATCAAAGTCGGTTACCCTTAACGAATAAGGATAATTGAGGTAACTAAGATGGATTTTAAGTAGGGGACATACAACCAAAAGTAGGTATGAGCGTTGGTTAGGTCACCAACACCTTACGAAAGGATCCTGATCCTGCATTTTTGGTATATCAGGAAAATAAATTACTATTGCCGACAAATTTAAAAGGACGCAACTTTAAGGATACGGCACTAGAGGTAAGTACAAACCTCACCTGCAGTATGAAAGTTAGTAAATTATGTTCAAGTATATGGTTTTCAAATAGGCTGCAATATGTTGTGTGCTATATCTATGAAATGCCATGCTTTATAAAAAAGTGCTATTTTTACAAAATGCTATATTTATAAAAAGTACTATTTTTGCAAAATGCTATGTTTATAAAAGTGCTATATTTGTAAAATGTCATGTTTATAAAAAGGTCATGATTGCAAATGTCAAGAATGAAAAGAATGCCATGCCATGTTATGAATGAGATAAAAAGTATGTTATCATATAGTGACATCATAAGGTATGTTCACTAAGGATAAACAACATGGTAAGAAATCACAAGTAAAGTGTCGTACCGACCTCCCATAAGGTGGAGGATTTTTCATGTTCAAGTAAAGGATTCACTCTCTCGTTGATGCGGGAGGGTGTAATCACCCAATGTTCCCAGAGCAGTTAGGGACCTTGCAACCCCTAACTGTATCTGGAGGCGCGCTAAATAAATGATGGTACGTACACTATGTGGCCCATAAGGAAGATAAGTTTAAGTTAAAAAGGAATGCATAAATGGAACATAAATGGTTCACGCATATGCATATGATGAATGTTATGTTTTCAAGATGTTTTGAATATGAAAATGTTTTGTGAGATCGCGTTTGTGATTACTGGGCGAAAGCTCATCAAGTTATATTTCATACTGTAGGTAAGAAACCTGCGGCTTAAATAGTGGGCGTTGTGAGGATGATGCGGCGGCAGACAAAGGGCGGTGTGGATACCACTACGCATTATTTCCGCAATCTTTTGATAAGTTAAGAAGTTTTGTATATAAGTATATATCGATGATGAAGACAAATTTTGTGCTATGGTATTTTGGAACTAAAGACTTAAAGTAAATTTGTTACTTCAGTAGTAATGATTTATTGCTAATGACAAATGCGTTTTATAAGTATGTTTAAAAAAAATATTCCTAAATTTTAAGTAAAGTTAAGTTAAGTAAGTAAGGTGGCGACCCTACATAGAAGGAGGCGTCACAACTTTTAAGGAGAGAAAATCAAAACAATATGGGGTGGTGTTGTAGTGGAAATTGGAGAGAAAAGTGTGATTTTTACTAGGTAAAAGGCACGAGGTACTAGTGTTTCATTCTAAACCTTTTATAGGAAAACTCTTCGGTATTTTGAACAATTTTTAACCCATCTTCAGTAGAAAAAACGTTTTCCCCAATCCTTTTGTGTGTGTGTGTATGTGTGTGTGTGTGTGTGTGTATGTGTGTGTGTGTGTGTGTGGTGATCTGAATCTCTTTTGACCAACCAAGGACCACTTATGACATGTACTAGAATGTACAAATCCTAATTGTGTGTCATATTTTCCCTCTTTGTGCATGCAATCTCTTGGAAACTTGAAGCATGCTTGGTCTCATGCAATACTTGCATTAAGACTCAAAATTTTGGCTCCAAAATGCCAAAACCAATCCCCTTCCACATGGTATCCATTCTTGAGCTATCTTTTCCATTTTGGTCCCTTAGATCAAACCCCCATTGACTCACCACCATTGACTTATTTCCTAACATCCACTGTGGTTCTAAAGCTAGATTTTTCCACAATAAAATGTTGACAATGGAATTTCTTCCTTGTTCTTTTATGTATCATATAAGGTTGACATAATTTATTTGTAGATTTAGCTACTATTTGTACTAATATACACTTGATTAATTTTGATAAATTCTGATTATTTATCAAGTAAAATAAGATTGTCATATCTAATAATCTCAACTTAAGTGACTCACAAAAATTGTTGATGTCACTCATCACCCTAATAGCACTTAATATATTACTTTTCACATAGTCTTGAAACAAAACATCATTCATCAAATATTTGGTGTTCAGATTGGGCATTAGAATTTGAAATGATACATGCTCTTCTTGAAATTTCTAACAGATGACATAATTTAGAGCTTTCTAACTCGAATTTGTCATAAAATGTATTAGTGTTTTGGGGTTTCACAATCTACTTTCCTTACAAAATTTTCATCTTCAAAAATTAGAACAAAGATAGATAATTCATTCTCATTTCATCTCCACACTCCAAAGTGGCTTCCTCGATTTTGTAATTCTGCCATAATACCTTAATTATGGGTATCGTCTTGTTCCTCAAAGTCATCTCCTTGCAAGCTAGAATTTGTACGGGCTTTTCCTTGTAAGTGAGATCCTCGTTGTAACGACCCGCCTAACACAGGCCGTTACCTTACTTACGTACTTACAATTATAAGAATACTTATACTGAACTTACTTATTTAATACGTGAAACACAGCGGAAATTTTTTTTTTTTTTTTATATATACAGTGCTATCTAGCACATAACTAAACTGAAAGAACCATTTTCGAATAATATAATCTGAAAGATCAAAACGCGTAGCGGCTTCCATTCCCCACATTTCACAGTGCCCGGCCACGCTCCTCCATCTTGTATCATCAAATGCTGACAGGTAGTTTACCTACAGCATAAACTTAAAACAATGAGCTTTCGCTCAGCAAGTACAACTCCTATACCGCAACACATAATCTACATACATTGTAACTTAACTACTTTATAACATGTCACTTCAACGCTTAACATATCATATGCATGAACCCATTATGTTCATATTATGCTTTCTTATTTCACCTGAGCTTACTGTCTTAACTTATCTTATCTATGGGCCCTTACTTGAGTGTACGTACCCGGGGCGCAACTATGGAGTGGTTGGGGCGGCCAGTCCATGTCCAACTCATTCCATAGTCCAACCCGACCTCGGACGGGTGGTACGACACAGGCAAGCTTGCTTGCCTTTCTGCTTACTTATCATCTTGTCATACCATACTTACTCTTATCATTCTCATTAGAATTAGTGAGCATGCATCGTGATGCCACTTATTCTTACTTCATACTCATATCTCATTCTTAACTTAGCATGTATTCATACATATCATAGCATGCTTCTCAACATAAGCACATATCATGTTTTGACATGCCCCGTAGCATATCAATTAACATTTAGCATATAACATAAACTTAACATACTTATAACATGTCACATAGCACATAGCACATCAATTATATCTAGGTAAGTATACAACTAATAGCTTATGCTGTAGGCGGCGTTGTACTTACGTTGTCTATGCCCGATGCTAAGCTGCTCCACTTCTAGGTTAAGCTGCAGGATTCCTCCTGCTTAATCGAAAGACTAAGTAAGGTCTCTAATCTTGACCATAATATGTTGGTTCTCCACCAACATTCATGCAATACTTTAGTTATATGTCTCCCTAACTATAAATTATGTGTGGTTATACTGCATAATCTTAACATTTTGGGTTATACTAAATAACCCCGTAGAACTCATACCATAACCTAATAGGTTACGTTGGATAACCTTCCATGCTAATCCCACATGCAGACGTGAAGGGTTAGGTCATCACCTAACCTCGACTCATAACTTAACTCAATTCATACTAGGTTAGCTACTAATAACCTCTAAGGTTACTAAAGTCAACCCTCTTTGGGTCAACCCTGGCCTTTGGGCTAAGCCTGGTAACTCGGGCGTGATTCTCGGTTACTTGTCGTAACTATTTACCTTGCAAACCTTGAACTTGAAATCTTAAATTCCTTTAAATCCCTGAAAAAGTTTTGGCATCTAAGCCCAAACTTCCTTTACTTTTTCTAAAAATCCCTGATTCTTGAAACCTCGTTTTATAAAATATTTGAGGGTTGAAAACTGCCTTTGGAACAGTTTCCAGGTTCAAAACAGTGTTTTTAGAAGGAAAACAGTTTTCCTAAACTGGTTCTAGAAAATCCTATGCAGGAATTTCTTGCTCCCTATACAGTTTTCAGAAATCGATTTATATTTGAAAATCCTTTTGGAATTAGAAAAAGTTGTCTTCACGAAAGTTCTAGTTCTCGAAGAGTTCTAAAACTTTTGTGTTTTGTAAAAAATCTGATTCCACACTGATTAATACCAGTTTTAAGTTGAAACTCACTGATCGTAAAAACTGGGCCTGATCAGACCACCTTCGGTTTTTCATAAAAACGGAGGCCATTGGAGCCTCATTTTGGGAAACGGTTTGCGTTGCCCCCTAGGAAAAACCCTGTTCTACAACTTCCATGTTTTACGTTTTAACCCATTCGGCTTCTAAAGGCCTGTAAATTTCACTTTTCTAAAACTGTCCAGTTTGGAATCCGAACTGGCAGCTTTGGTTACTAAAATCTGTTTACGTCCTAATTCGTGGGTTCTATCTCGACCGACCACTTCGGGAGCTTACTAACAAAGCATGCAACATTTATAACGTCCCGCATGTTCAAACATGTAAACCCAACGTACCCATGCAGCCCTATAAAACCGGTCACACTAAACCTTGGCTGCATGGTTCTAATCCTAGCATACATCAAGCCATTCAAGCCATACAAACCATTACCATTCCATCGAGCACCCTAACATGCATTCACATTCTTAAACATACAATTGGGGACATATAACCATAATCACTTGTTCTAGCATGCAACCTAGCATCAATCAAACATAAACACGAAAGATTGCATAAATGAACCAACCACCCCTTAAGAAGACTAATCAAGCACTAAAACTAACTAAGGGCATAAAATAAAATTGTGAGCTTATGCTCTTACAAACCATACTTGAAATACATTTAAACTTTACTTTAAAAGCTTAAATGAATATAGGATTAGGGATTTTTGAAAATTACCTTGAACTACTCAAGGATTGGCTTTAGGGTTGAACCAAAACCTCCTTATTTCCCTCTTGCTTCTAGGACCGGTTTCCACTCACCAAAGTGGCACCAAAGCTTGCTTTTTGAACTCAAAATTGACCTCACCCTAGGCTCGGCCACACACCACTTTCTCACCCAAAAATTTCCACTTTTCTCACTGTTTTTACAGCCCAAACCCGTGGCTGCCCTAGACCCAAAAAAATAGTCTCAAACTTGTTTCTAACTTGACTTTGGTTGCTAGAATCAAACCCAAAACCTCCCCTAAGATTTCCCTTGAAAAATTGGATTTTCTCTCATGTTTCCCCTGCACTCCCCCTCACGGCAACAGCCAAGAAAAGGGCTGGGAATTTTTTTCAAACTCTCCCTAATGGTTTCCTACACCAAACCGAACCTAGCCTAGGATTGGTTCAAGAAAATTTTTGGTTTTTCTCTTGTTTCCTCTCCTCTCTCTCTCTCTCGGCTGTGGGTGCAGAAAAATGGCCAAAGTTTGGCTGAAATTTCTGATTTAAATGAATAAATGGCACCCCTATTTATAGGCAAAAGTTGAACTTTCAAAAATTAGATTTTTGACCCCAAAACTTTAAAAATTTGCACTTTTTGGGGGTGAGGTGGCCGGCCATTACTTGGAGAATAAGGCCAAGGTGACCTCATCATGGTGACATCATCTAGGTGACATCACATGCTTACATCACCAATTTTTCAAAATTTACCCTTTTGCCCCAAAAGATAAAATCTTGGCATTTATGCCCCCTAGGTGGCCGGCCCTAAACTTGGTGATCAAGCAAAAATTTTTCTAGAACAAGACACTTGTCTTGCTTTGCTTGGTTCAAAAATTTATGATTTCATAAATCAAAAGGTGATGATGTCATAATTAAAAAGCCTTGTTTGGCACTTTTTTCCAAAAAGCAGTCTAATTTTAAACTAACACAGATAAATCCAATACTGTGTTTTACTAATACATAGTACTGATATTTTATACTGCAGTAAAAATTTTATCTGTGAAAAATCGGACTGGAAAAATTTTTTCTTATTTTCCCGAGTCCTTTTGCTCTGTGCCCTAACTTAATGCGCTTGATTTTTCTACGGCGGTTTTAGTTCTTATTTATGCTATCTTACCCGAAAAAATAGGTTTTCGCAGTATTTCTCCCATACTGCGCGTCACAAAATTATACAGTCATCTCTTTGACTATTCTGGTCAAACTTTGACTTTCCCAGGTCAAAGTTGACTTTTTCGATCAAACCTTTGACCGACCTAGAATCATGCAAACTTCATCCCTTTTCCTCCGGAAAGGTCATTTTCTAATATAAACAATCATCTTTGAGTCTTATAAAGCTATAAGAACTCATCACACATAATAAAGTTCTAAATCGGACTTTTTCATAAAATGCCTTCACGGCATGCATTCAAGCCTCCTAAAGAGAAAACAGTAACATAGAAACAAGTCAGGTATTACACTCGTGAACTTGGATTGGCTCATGCTTTATTACGTGAGACAAATCAAAGACGTTTTCTTTAGCATTGAGGCATGAAAGACATTGTGCACTACTGATAACTCTAATAGTAATGCTAATCTATAAGCTACCTTACCAACGTGTTCTGTGATCTCAAAGGGTCCTATGCATCTCGGGCTTAACTTGCCATTCATTTTAAATCACATCACACCCTTCATCAATGCTACCTTCAAGAACACTAAGTCTCCTTCTTGAAATTCCAAGGGCCTTGTTCTTTTCTTGCTTAACTATTCCATCAATATTGAGCTGCTTTCATCCGTCATCATATTTTCTTGATAGCCTCAGTGGTCTCGATAATGAAATATGTAGTTTGTAATTGCTTCCCTCCTATCTTGTGCTAGTGTACCAGTGATTGGCAGTTCCTACCATATAATGCTTCATTGAGTGCCATCATAATAGTCACATGATAACTGTTGTTGTAAGAGAATTCAATCAATGGTAGCTTCTTATTCCATACACCTTTGAAGTCCATAACACATGTACGAAGCATATCCTCCAAGGTTTAGATGGTTCGCTCGGATTGACAATCTGTCTGAGGGTGAAAAGGAGTGCTAAACTCGAGTTTAGTTCCCATCACTTGCTAAAAATTTCTCCAAAAGATAGAGGTGAAATGGCTGTTGTAGTCTAAAATGATTAATAAAGGAATGCTATGTAGTTTAACAACATTGGGTGTATACAATTCAGCCAACTTTTCTAGAGAGTAAGTCATGTTAATTTCTATAAAACGTGTTTATTTAGTCAAACAGTCCATCATCACCCAGATGGCGTCATAACCTTCATTGGGTTTTGGTTATCTAACCACAAAATCCATAGTGATTTGTTCCCATTTCCACTCCGGGACTTCAATAGGTTGCAATTTCCAAGCTGATCACTTATTTTCTGCCTTAAGTAAGTTTTTGATAGGTGCAGTTACTCACGAATTCAGCCACGTCATTCTTTATCTAGTTCTATCAAAAATGCTCCTTTAAGTCCTTATACATCTTAATCGCTCTGGGGTGGATGGAGTATGGGGTGTCATATGCCTTAGACAAAATCCACTTTCAGAGTTCTTTGGTTTTAGGTACACATAAGCTATATGTTCGCGATTAACTAGTCTATATAAACCTACGCAAGTGCACGTAATCGCATAAGTAATATAGAAAGTGAGTTGAGTATCGTCTCCACAGGGATTGATTCACTAAAATAAATTGTAAAAGAAACAAGCACAAATTAATTTGCGTTTGGAAATCAAAAATAGAAAAAATGCAATACACTAATAAAATGAAATGGGTATAATGAAGAAGCACTAAAATAGACAAAAGGAACAAGATTCAATCAAGATTTTGTAATCAAGAATGTGAATTAAACTAGGATTGCCAAATCCCCCTCCATTACAAGTCAAACCCGAATGCTGTAAGAAATGCTGCAGCAAAACCTGTCCTGTTAACCGAAATTCGATTTTATCATAAAATTCTGCCGAATTTAGTATGATTAAAAGTCATTAAACATTTTTCAACATATTCCTATGTGAATCTAGTTCTCATAACACAATTTCAAGCATCAATTTCAATGGGTCATACAAGGCAAACAATATATTCCTATACTATTCACAAATCAATATAAACCTTAAAAAGCATATTGAACTTGCATCATCCAAGTTATTTATAGCTTAACTTAACATTTCCAGAATTAAATAAGCCTAGTTCCCTATATATTGATGGTCAATCAACAATAGAAATGATCATTCAAGGCACTCAGATGAACAGAACAAATTTGCCCAACATTTCAACAAAAGACATTCAAATCATCCTCACAATTTTGGGTTCATCAACAATCCTAGCTAAAGAAAATTAGCTCATGTTTCGGATTACAAAATCAAAATGCAAAACATCATCCATTGTTCAACAGAGAAATGTAAATCAGAAAACGAAATAAATCAGAGCAAGAGTACGAAGAAAGAAAAACTCCCAAAATGGCTGCAGATGGGTCTTCGTCTCCTTTCTCCTTCCTAGCGTCCTCTCCAAAATGGCACAAAGACGAATGAAAAATCTCAGCCCAGCTCTCTCTCTCTCTTTTTTCAATATTTTCTCGCTATATCTCTCTGTTTTTCGCCCTCCTCTTTCTCTGTTTTCAGCCCCCTTTTCTTGTCTTCCTTTCCTCTGTTTTCGGATTCCTCCTTTTTTTCTGGCGGCTCCTCTTTTCCCAATACCCAAAACAATACTCTTTAGGGCAACAAAACCAGCCCACGTGTGAAGCTTCCCAGCTGAAGAAAAGAAGTGGCCCCCACCATATGAGCTGTCATCTATTCTTTTACTTTATCAGCAAATTGCCAGCTGGACAACTTTGCTGCAGGAATTGCTGCAGCATTTTCGCTCAGTTTCTTGACTGCTTCTGCTACAAAATGCTGTAAGGAATGCTGCAGCATTTTCTGCAGCATTTTCGGTTTATACTCTCCTACAAGTCACAAAAGAATGAAAACGCACATCAGCCCTCAAATAATCATATTTCTTCATATTTGCCATGATTTCAACCAACCAAATAAACAAGATAAGAAAAATCACACAAACCAAAAACAAAGGAAAATATGCTAACTTAAACACAAATACTCGCTAAACCAAGTTCATCTAAGTCTAAAAGTGCCTAAGATAACTCTAATTTCTAGAGTTATCACTACCCTTAAAATGAAGAAACCCCTCATTTGACATACTAAAATTAGTTTCTTTTTCTTCCATGACTTCTTTTCTTATCCTGACCAAACTACGATCCCTTAAGCTTTCTTAATTTCACCAGGAATTGTAAGCTAAAGTGTCAATGAGGAAAGTTGTCCCGTTATAAGCTCTATTCCAAACTTGAAAATATCTTCCCAAAGCAGTTGTAGTAGTGCTTGAATTGACATGAGGGTGGCAGATGACTTCCGACTTAGTGCATCAGTAAATTTGTTGGCCTTTTTGGGATGATAAAAAATCTCACATTCATAATCTTTAGCCAATTCCAACTATCTTCTTTGTTTTCTTGGTGAATATGTATATAAAACTTTTATGATCTATGAAAATCTGACATTTGATGCCGTGATGGTAGTGCCGCCAAATCTTAAAGGTGAATATCATAGCTGCTAGTTCCAAATTATAGGTAGGGTAGTTCTTTTCATGCTCCTTTAGCTGTCGTGGAGCATACGTTATGACTTTCTTGTTTTGCATCAAAACTACTCCTAAGCCCATCTTGAATACGTCACTGTAGATGTCAAACTCTCATTCGTCTAATAGAATCTTGTGGATAGGAGCACTAGTGAGTATTTTCTTCAATTCTCGGACATTCTCCTAACATTTCTCCGTCCATGCATACTTCTTTCCTTATAGAGTGAGTGCGGTGAGAGGCACGACTAATTTTACAATTCCCTCAACAAATTTTCAATATTAGCCCACTAAACGTATAAAACTTCGTACTTTAATCACACTCTTTGGTGCTGGCCACTTGCTCACAGTGTCGATCTTTGATGGGTTGATAGATACTTTATCCTAGGAAATCACATGTCCAAGGAATTGAACCTTGTCAAGCCAAAATTCACACTTATAGAATTTTACATAAAGCTGGTGGTTCTTCAGAGTTTGGAGAGCAATCGATAAATGTTCTTCATGCTCTTCTTAGGTCTTTAAGTAGATCAAGATATCATACATGTCTAAATATTCCTTCAACATTCAATTCACCAAATCCATGAAAGCAGCATGTGCATTCGTCAATCTAAATGGCATGACTAAGAACTCGTAGTGACCGTAGCATATACGAAATGCTGACTTTGGGACATTGTTTTCTTTGATCTTCAATTGGTGATAACCTAAGCATAAGTCGATCTTGAAGAATATTGATGCTCTTTTAAGTTGATCAAAAAAGGTCATCAATTCTTGGAAAGGGATACTTATTCTTGATGGTGACCTTGTTGAGCTCACGGTAGTCAATACATCCTTAATGTGCCGTCCTTCTTCTTGATGAACCAAATAGGTGCACCCCAAGGTGAATAGCTCAGACATATGAATCTTTTGTCCAAAAGTTCCTGAAGTTGCGTCTGCACTTCCTTGAGTTCAACTGGGGCTATGTGGTATGAAGCCTTGGATATCAATGTTGTGCTAGGCATTAACTCGACCTCAAATGACATCCATGATCTGGTGGTATTCCTAGTAAGTCTTATGGGAAAACCTCAACAAAGTTTCTAACTACTACCACATCTTTCGGTTTACATCGTTCTTCCTTTGTCGTGTCTATGATATTGGCTGGGTATCTAACACATCTACTATGTAGCATCTTTTGCACTTTCATGGTAGAAATCATCATTTTCTGTTATTTCTTAGGAATATTGACATATTCGAAATTTTCCACTTTACCAGGTTTGAATGTTACTTTACGCACTCGACAGTATATGTTCACATTGTATTTTCCTAGAAAGTCCATTGATAAGTGAGCTTTTACTCACTTATTTAATTTCCTAAAATTGGATAATTTGTAAAATCTTCAAGTTTTTTAGGTTGGTTTAACGTGTTTGTGAGTGTTTCAGATAAACGGAGAAAAATTGGATTTTGGAATAAAAGGAGATGAAAATTAAGTTTTTAGCCAGTAGTAGAGGCGCCCCCGGCACGCACCCACTGGACCAAGTCAGAAGGCGGTGCACGCCCGCGGACCACCACCGCGCTTCACACGTGCCAGCAAGCTCCTGCGCGCGCTAAACACGCACCTTGAATTCCCGCACGCTCTCAAGCATGCTCTCGCGTGATGAGGCGTGCCTGCCCTTTTCTTCGCCTGGAGCCCCCACGAACTAAAGAAGAAAAGCTGGGTGCGAAAAAGATGAGTTAGTTTTCTGGAGACCCAAAAACCTGAGATGAAAAAAGGAGAGAAAACTTCTAGGTTTAAAGGCCTTTTCTTGGAGATTTAAGGAGATTGAAGACTTGGGAGCTTGTTCTTCAACTAGTTGTTCTTCTTTCTACTTTCTACTCTCTCTTTGTAGTGCTTCAACTTGCATTTACTCTTCGATTTCATGTTTCAATATGGGTTTGATGTTTGTTTCAGATTTTGTTATGGATTTGAGAATTTTGATCTCTAGCTAAACTTTCTAAGCTAGGGGGTATGATGTAGCTTAATGATGAATTTGATATGATAAATTTAGTGCTTATTGATTGAATCCCATTCCGAGTTGTTTGTGTTTCTCTATGCTTTTTTTTTTCCTAATTTTATTTACCATTAAAGTTGAGTTTTTAGATGTATGAAATTAGGCTCGGGAGAGTTAATTTCATATGTTGGGAATTGGGAAACACAACCCATAGTAATATTAAGTTCGGGAGGCTAATATGACTTGGGTAATCACTAGAGTAGGGTTACGTAATGAGTGCTTAATTAGTTGAGTTAATAGGGATATTAATTTGATTAAATTTTGCAGATTATTTTACTCAGCACTCGGGAGAGAGAGTGAAATTAAATTTTTCACCTACGATTAATGATTTGAATGAATTCAATTAACAAGCCATGAATTGGATAGGTAAAGTTAAGTCAAGTGAAATCAAAACCCCCTAGCCTTACACATCATCGAGTTCCCTTCAATCCAGATTTTCGATTGCTTTTATTTTACTTAATCTTAGTTTAATTTAATTGCTTAATTTAGTTGCTTGTTTCAATTCTCATTAATTTTGATAGCTTAGATAAAATTGAGTCATTTTAATTGTGGTACTTGGTTAGTTTTCTTAATTTCAATCTCTGTGGAACAATACTCGACATTTTGTTACTTTATTACTTATAGTGATTCATACACTTGCGAGCACACATGAAGATAGACGCGCAACATCCATCCTTAGAATGATGGTATAGTCGAATATTAATAGGATAGCTAGATCAACAAACAGTTGTCTGTCGGCAATAACTATTAGCACATGATGTAACCAACAACTTGACAACAAGGTCTACCCTGAAGACAGGGCCGTTTTAAAAGTTTGGTCAATTTTATCTCTAAATTGAGTAAGTTTCCTAGCAAATGTATGTGATGCAAAGGAATAAGTTGTTCCAGAATCAAATAAAACATGTGCATCTTGGTTGACCACAAATAGCTGACTTGTCATAACATTTAAGGCTCCAGCTTCAATATTATTCTTGGTGTAGGCAAAAATGTAAGGATTCCATTCTGATAGGGCCTGCAAAAGTTCTTGGTTGATTTGTGGACACTGGATTTTGGCTTGCATATTATGAAATTAAGTCCCTTATGGCTTCAGCTGATTCTGTCGAGTCTAGTTCTGCTTATTGCTATAGCAACTTTTGGCAAAGTGACCCCCTTTGTCACATAAATAACAAGTATTTGAGTAAAATTTGCATTTAACTTGATGCTTCTTCCCATATTTAGGGCATGTGAGGCAAATGGTGTTGTTCTTCTTCTGGGGATAGTTCATTTCATTCTTGTTACCATTAAAATTCTCTTTGCTCTTGTTGTGGTTCTAATTGGAGTGAGTGCCATTAGGGTTGGCTCTATTTCCTTGGATGTCCGGCTAATTTCCTTGGTTCTGCTTCGACTATGATTTCTCTTTTTCTTCTCTTCAAAGAACAATCTCCTAGATGAGTTTCTTCATAGTAGTGCTTCGGTCTGGCTCTCCGTAATGCAACCGTAATTCTAGTACCGAGCTCACTAACAAGTGTGCCTTGGAGTAATGATCCTCTAATCGGTGACATAATGATAGTACGGGTATACCTAGTTATAAAATTAAAGTCAATAAAAAACCACTAATTGTTTAAAAAAAAAAAAAAACAAAGAAAAGAAGAAAGAAATTCTAACTTACTTGGACAACTTGAAACTAATGTGGAAACGACATAAGGTAGAACGGCAGGATACCTCTATGATACCAACTATAACGACCTGACTTTTCAGATTATTAACTAACTTACTTATTCGTAAATCTTAACACTTGTTTATATTTGGTTCCAAAAATATATAACTTTTTTTTGCTTTTTTTGTTTTTTGTTTTTTGTTTTTTACTTTTTAAAACAAAACATACTTGTACTTGAAGAGTTAAATAAACTAAAATTTTAAATGAGAAAATTAAAATTTCTAGATATTAAATATCACAATCAAATTCATACTTAGATAACATTAAAATAAGTTACAATATCATGTGAGTTAAAAGGAAAGATCTTAAAGTTATTTTCTTGTAAAGTACTCCTAGTAGTTTAGTAGTATCAAAATATTGAAACATAGTGATAAGAAAAATCAATATAAAATAATTTAAGAAGTTTAAATGTAAAAATTAAATTCATTATGGTATTACACTCCCTTCCTTCATGCCTCCGCACGCTTCACTAGGCTAGAAAACATCTAAATAGCGAGTTGCTTTCCTGCATTACCTACAGTACGAACACATACATATGAGCATTTGCTCATCAACTACAAATGATAACTCACAAAAGTTTTCATAGATCATATCTTCACATGTCACAACACGAATGTTCAAAAATACATGTAATCTATATGTGCTCAATTATATTTTATTGTTATTATTATTATCATCATCATCATCATCATCATCGTCTTGTCTACTTAAGTGTCATTATGTCGTACCCATATATGCACAACCAATGGGGAGTTGGGAGAGCTACCTTCCAGCAACCTCCGATGTCATAATTTATAACTTTCGTTCTTATCATATACTCACACTATATGGAAGTTCCTACAACACTTATTCCTATCTTTCATTAGCCCCGTTATTATTTATTGTGACAATGTGTAGATTTACATGTTACTAAACTTCTACCATTATGGCATAAATATATGTGACACATGCTGATCATATTAGTGTAAGAGAAATTATGCATGTCAAATGCTTAATCAAAGCAATACATATCGTCATATTTTCATCGCAACATCAAGCTAATTCATAGCAAACATAGAATATCAACAAATAGAACATTGTGTTCCAAGCTGTAAGTGAGGCTTGTATATATTTGTCTTATGTGCTTAACTTCCGAAATTGTAACTCCTACAATATAAGTTTGGAAAATCGTCCTAATTTAACAGTACCTCATCATTAGAGCAAAACATGGTTACATATATATTTTATATTTTTATTTTTTATGAATTAGGGTGAGCTTAATTTACTTGCATCATAACTAACCTTAATAATTAATTCATATTAGTTATTAAGTGTTAAACAAATTTCTACTACTTATTATTTATTTTATTTTATTTCATTTCATTAAATTGATTAATTAATGGATTACTTAAATAGTTAATTAATCAATTAATTCACTAGATAGTCTTTGATTATTACTTCATTTGATTGGGTAATTATAAACTAATTACATAATTTATATTGACTAATTAGTAATTATATCATTAATAATTAATTATGTTACTTAAACATTCGTTCTTACATAATATTTATCAATTATTAATTCTTATATTAATAATTAATAATTAATAATTATATTATATTAATAATAAATATTTAATTAATCTCTAATTAATTGTATTAATAATTATATGTTTGATTAATGATTAATTAATTTCTAATTAATCACGCATATTAATTATATAGTTACTCAATATAATAATCCTGCTGATACAACTAATAATCACTAATTATCTCTTATAATTAATTAATTAATTAATCAATCAATTAATTACTGATTAATTTTCTTAATATAATTATACTTTGTTATATATTTATTAGTTCATTAGTTTATTCCTTAATAAATTAATTAATTTACATCACCTTAGTAACAAGGTGTTAGCTTATTGTATACCCTTAAGTGGGATGTTTTCCATTTAGTATTGAGCTTTTAAGCTCCATTCCACTAGTTATGGTAATTAAGTTGGGCTATAGTAATCACTTGGTGAATGTCGAGTAATCCTCTAGTTTACTTTGTCTTGACCCCAGTCTAAAAACTTGCAATTCAACTTTATAGAGTTAGAATTTTCACACATTTAATGTCGTTTTGTTGGTGTGAGATTTTAATTTATAAGATTTATTTAAATTTGTGTATAATTTTGTTTTGGACATTTGAAGACTCATTAGAAAGCTTGACATATCTAGTTTCTCTTCTTATAGTTTATTTTCCAAAATTTTTAAGGATTTCAAACCTTAATATGGATGTTTTCCTTAGTGTCACGTAATAAAATATCAGTTTATCATATTACAATCTTACTTTATTTGATTTAATTAAAATTATGTACATATCCATTTTAAATGTATGATAGCTCATTTCAAACTTGAGATGTCTATTTTACATAAATAAAGTTATTTTCTTAATTTTGTTCGATTTTCATATTGTATAATTAGACTTTGCTATTGTTGGTCCCACATATGAACGATGTGTCTAGATCTGTGGTTAAAGTTAGAAAAATCATAATAATTCACTCACAAGTCCAAATAAGGAAAAACATATGTCATCAAATAGCTTAGTTGATACACCAGAAATAGTTTTATAAAACATCATAGTTTACTAGTCCAAACATACAAAACCCATGGCTGGTATAGGGTTCCAGCAAAATCTTTCAGTTAGTATTGTCAACTTGTAAAATTCAATAAAATGTGTATATTTATCCATTTGAGGTGTGCGATACCTTGTTGAAAAGATTCAAGAATCTAGTGTTTAGATTTATAACTTATGATTCAATATTTTGAGTTTAACAGGTCCAGAGTATAGAAAACCTGTAGCTACATCAGAGCTTCAAAGAAATTTCAATTATGCAAGCTAGATTATTAAAATCATAATAAATAACATAGAAGTCCAAATGAGGTTCAAGATACACTACAAGAATTTGAACTTTTAGCGACAAAAAAAAATTTGGTCTCTGAAGAGAAGTTTCGGAGACCAAAATTTGGTCCCAGAAAGTCAGAATATTTAGCAACTAAAATTTGGTCCCAGTAGGTCAACTTCCGAGACCAAATTAATTTGGTCTCCAAAAACTCTTTTCCGGAGACACCAAATCGTGACCAAAAATCATTTGATGGCGGAAAAGAGTTTTCGGGGACCAAAATTTGGTTCTGATAAGACTCCTTTCGAGACCAAATTAATTTAGTACCCGAAAACTCTTTCCAGGAGACACCAAACGGCGACCAAAAATATTTGCTGGCGAAAAAGAGTTTTCGGGGACCAAAATTTGGTCCCGGTAGGTCTCCTTCCGGGATTAAATTATTTTGGTCCCCGAAAATCGCTTTCGGAGACATCAAACAGTGACCAAAAATATTTGGTGGCGGAAAAGAGTTTTCAGGGACTAAAATAGTCCCGGTAGGTCTCCTTCCGGGACCAAATTAACTTGGTCATCGAAAACTCTTTCCCGGAGACACGAAACCGCGACCAAAAATATTTGGTAGCGGAAAAGAGTTTTCGGGGACCAAAATTTGGTCCCGGTAGGTTTCCTTTCGGGACAAAATTAATTTGGTCCCCGAAAACTCTTTTGCCGGAGACACCAAACGGCGACCAAAAATATTTGGTGGCGGAAAATAGTTTTCAGGGACCAAAATTTGATCCCAGTAGGTCTCCTTCTGATTAATTTGATCCCAAAAAAAACTTGTTCGCGATTAATTAGTGTATATAAACCTACACAAGTGTACGTAATCGCACAAGTAATATAGAATGTGAGTTGAGTATTGTCTCCACAGGGATTGATTCACTAAAATGAATTGTAAAATAAATAAAGCACAAATCAATTTTCGTTTGGAAATCAAAATTAGGAAAATGCAATAAATAAGTGAAATAAAAATGGGTATAATGAAACGGCACTAAAATAGACAAAAAGAACAATATTCAGTCAAGAGTTTGTAAATCAAGAATGAGAATTAAACTAGAATTGCCAAATCCCCCTCAACTGCAAGTCTGACCCGAATGCTGTAGGAAATGCTGCAACAAAACCTGTCCTGCTAACCGAAATTCGATTTTATCATAAAATTCTTCCGAATTCAGTATGATTAAAATTCATTAAACCTTTTTCAACATATTCCAATGTGAGTCTAGTTCTCAGAACACAATTTCAATGGGTTATACAAGGTAAATAATATATTCCTATACCATTCACAAATCAATATAAACTTTAAAAAGCATATTGAACTTGCATCATCCAAGTTATATCCAGCTCAATTTAACCTTTCCAGAATTAAACAAGCCTAGTTTCCTATATAATGATGGCCAATCAACAATAGAAATTATCATTCAACACACTTAGATGAACAGAAACAAATTCGCCCAACATTTCAACAAAACATTCAAATCATCCTCACAATTTGGGGTTCATCAACAATCCCAGCTAAAAAAATTTAGCTCATGTTTCGGATTACAAAAACAAAGTGAAAAACGTCATCCATTGTTCAATAGAGAAAGAAAATCAGAAAATAAATCAACGCAAGAGTATGAAGAAGAAAAACTCCAAATGGCTACAGATGGTTCTTCTTGTCCCTTCTTTTTCTCCTCCTCAGCTTGCTCTCCAAAATGGCGTAAAGATGGAAGAAAAAATCTTTCCTCAGCTCTCTCTCTCTCTCTTGCCCAATAATGGTGTATTTTCCTCTCTCTGTCTTTTTCCAGGCGGCTGCCTCCTCTCCAATGAGAATACAATTCCCCCTTTTAGGGCAAACAACAAGGCCCACGTGTGAAGTTTCTAGCTGAGGCAAAGAAGTGGCCCCCACAATATGAGCTGTCATCTATTTTTTTACTTTATCAGAAAAATTACCAGCTGGACTAAAATGCTACAAGAATTGCTGCAGCATTTTCGGCTCAGTTTCGTGACTGCTTCTGCTACAAAATGCTGTAAGGAATACTGTAGCATTTGCTGCAGCATTTTCGGTTTAGGCTCTCCTACAAATCATAAGAGAATTAAAACACACGTCAACCCTCAAATGATCCTGTTTTTCTTTGCATTTGCCATGATTTCAACCAAACAATAAACCCAAGATAAAAAAATCACACAAACCTAAAACAAATGAAAATATGTTAACAATAACACAAATACTCTCTAAACCTAGTTTATCCAAGTCTAAAAGTGCCTAAGATAATTCTAATTTCTAGAGTTATCACACCCCAAAACTTAAAACATTGCTCGCCCTCGAGTAATGCCAAAATAAACACACAAAACACAGCACACACAAAGAAAACGCAAAACACAAACAGGAAAAATGCTCAAGCTACTAAACAAGTTGAGTCTCCATTCTCAAAAGAGCTTCTTAATTTCCAACTCATTTCAAAATTCAGCTTTCATCAAATATCAGTTCTATCCTTTATAAACTTGCTCCCAAGTGAGGTTCCTCTGTAGATGTGTGTGTGCAAGACTATATCTAAGCATCTTCAGATCACCTATGTCCCTCCTATCATGATCGTCAAGCTTAGTTTATGATCTAATAGGCTGGATTCATGACTTCCTCTCCACTAGCATTAGCTGGGTAAAATCTAAGGATAGACATATTCCACTGCTTGCTGAGTTGGGTGCATGTGTATGTACACATTAATTTATTAAATTTAAATGCTTTTTTTTTACCCATCATGTCACTGTTGCCTTTTTACGCGAATGCCAACATTGGTGATGAAAACACCCGGTTACTCAGCAACGTCACACTTCAGAATTGCTATAGCAAACTCATATTATGAACCACTGTTTGACGCAAAAGTACACATGGGGCTCATGTTACTCCTGGTTACTAGGCAGCTCAAAATAGCGGAGTTCTTTATTCATAGCTTTTTTTTTTGTTTTTTTTGTTTTTACAACTTGGAAAGCACACCAACTATTCCCAGTTTATTTTGCTTCCTAAAGCTTCGCCTCAAGGGTTTGATACAACCAGTTCTCAAATCCTAAACTCTCACGATGACTTGGAGTTCCCTAGGCTTTCCTCAGAAATACAAAGCTATAGTCTATTGTGGAAAAGGGTAGTCTCACTCAAAGAGCAAATAGATAACATACATCACCAATACCCAATTCAAGCTCATTTAATCCATAAGTTGAAAATTTTCAAAACACTAGCAATCTTCATCGAACATCCTCAAACCAACAACTCAGCAGCAAAAATAGAGCAATTTCTAACATTAAAAAAAAAAAAAAGGACATACAGATTTTTTTTTACATATATATTTATATATAAATAAACTAAAGAAAACAAACCATACAAACAACACAAAAAGAGAAACGCAAAACAAAACCATATGAACTAAAACTAACAAACCTAACTAATACCCCCAAACTTAAACTAAGCAGTGTCCTCACTTCTTTGAACAAAACAACACAAAAACATAACAAAACAAAACATTACACAACAAAAAAAAAAAAAAGAAGAAGAAGAAGAAAAAGATAGAAACTTCCTGATTTAATGGCGGCTGGAGCGTCCCTTTAGTCTTCCTGATCGACCGCATCTTCCTCATCAACCTCGTCTGCCACATCTTCAGCAGCAATTGCCTCAAGCACGCCATCCGGGAACTCAGGAAACGGGAAGATAGGCTTTGTAAAGTTTTTCTACAAAGATTTCTTCAGAGCCAAATCTCGTTGCTTAGCATATTCCCAGAACTGCTGCTGTGCGAATGCATTTGCTGTAGCATCTCCATCATCTGATATTGTTGAACCTCAGCTAGGCTCATTCGTTGTTCGAGCATTTGCAGGGAGATGGCTAGATCGGCTTAAGTAGGACCCCTGCTGGTGGATGCTGTAGCAGCATTATTTGTAGGCGCTGGAGGAGCTTGCCCTACTTCGTCCTCCTGATTGCACGACGGCTGCGACGGATCTTCGGCCATTTTGACTTGCAGCAATCTTGTTATAGTAGTTTTGGTAGTAGCCCCCTTTGACGATAACAACCTCTCCTCGGTGTCAAACATGGGCACACCACTTCTAGCACATAGGCTAGTGATGAGGAACGAGAACCAAAGACTACCACACTTCTTGGATGCACAAACTCCGAGCCCTTTAAAGATGATGTTGCCAACATCAATAGGCCAACCCGAGATGATTGAATCAAGTAGGAGGATACAACCCTTGGATACCATTTGTATGTGGGTGAATGGCATCAAACGAGTCTTTAAGAAGTGATACCAAACCTTACACTGGGATGTGAGATTGGCCCTTGGAACGGTTAACTTTGCTTGAGGTGACACATTCCAAGTAGTGCCTGCCACACAAACCTGCTCCAACGCACAATCCAACCATTCAGCCGAAGCTTTAGCAGCATACTCTATATGAAGATCTTCAACATCGTTAAGTCCGTAAAACTGGTTGATTGTGTCCTCATCGATAGGCACCTGTACACCACGAACGTAGACACTTTGCTGCCCTTCCCCTACTAAATGGGCATAAAATTCCCGTACAACAGGCACCACCGCGTTGGCTAGATGTGCACAAAACTGCCTCCACTTATGCTTAGTAATGACGGAATGGACAAAATCTTCATACCCCATGGTAGGGGTGTTCTGCAATAAAAAGCTTTTTTCAGCACACAATGTTCGATCAGAAGTATAGTTTTGATACCGATTTTTATCTACATCCGTCTGGAATGTGCGGTAACTGGTGGTGGTGTTCGTGGGTTGTCGACCAGTTTGCTTGCGCGCGAGCTTCTTTGCGCGAGGCATTTCTGCAGCTACACCGCTCACTGGACTGGCTTGGCAAATGGCGACTGGCGGGCTTGGTTTCGCTTTGTCTTGACGGTGAAGTGGCTTTGTGACTGGCGCTTTCGGGTGGTTCAAGGTACGGTGGTTGGGATGGCTGGGCTCAAATGGTGGAGCTTGCGGGCGCGGTGACTGCGGGGGAATGGCAAGGGGGGTGGAGGCGCTGCTTGTGGGGGGAAAAACAGTGGGAGATTGGTGAAATGGCTTGGGTATTTGGTGGAATGGCAATGGTGATTTGCTGTTGGGCTGTTGTTGGAGGGCGATGGTGGTGCGGGCGTTGGTTGGAGGCGCGGGTGGAATGGCAAGGGGGGAATGGGTTGCTTCGGTGGAATGGCAGGGGGGTTGTGTTGTGATGGCTTGGGCGGTGGGAGTCTGTGGAGGCGTTGGCTAGACTCGGTTGGAGGTTCGGCTTGTAGGGGAAATGGCGAGCTTGGTGGTTGAGGAAGGACTGGGCTCGGGGTAAGAAATGGTGCTGCTCGGGCGGTGGAGGCGAGGTTCGGGTGGCTTGGGCTCGGGGTGGGAAATGGCGCTTCTCGGGACTTTTCTGGAGGCTGGGATGCTAGGCTGCTGGGGGATTCGGGCAGAGGGACTTTTCTGAGGGAAACGATGCGGCTGGAGAAGAAGAAGAACAAAGAAAAGAAAAGAAAAGAAACTGGGCATAGGGTTACCGAAAAAACATATAAAAAATATATATATATATATTTATGTATATATTACTATTATTAAATAATATCTATATATACGTATATGTACATATATATGTATATATATATATATTTATGTACACATATAAGTATTTATTTATTATTTTTTTTTTAAAATATATATATAAGTATATATTTATTACAATATATATATCGAAATATTATAATATATATTACATTATATATATATGCTATATATTATATATAAATATATATATATATTTTATCTTAAATGCTGTAGTATAATCATCAGTAACTGTTGCAAACCCTGCGCCAAAAAGAGAAAAAAAGAAAAAAAAATAAAAACTCAAGAACAAAGTGGACAAGAACTAAACCGTAGATCAACAAAAAATTAACAAATTAAATGAAATTTAACAAATTGAGAAAATAGGGCTGCCTCCCTCAAGCGCTTGTTTTAGAGTCTTCAGCCTGACTTTGCGGTATCTTAGGCATCTTGTAGCGAGATAGATGTTTTCTGACAGCTGAAACCATCACCCCAGTAGTGCTTAAGTCGCTGCCCATTCACTTTGAAAGATCTCCCTGAGTTTTCTACAGCAATCTCCACTGCTCCATGCGGATAAACTTGAATTACCCGAGTAGGCCCTGACTATCTTGATTTTAGCTTCCCTGGAACAGCTTCAATCTTGAGTTGAAAAGAAGAACCTGCTGACCTGCTTTAAAGGGCCTCAAGATAATCCTCTTGTCATGCCATTTTTTTGTTTTTTCTTTGTATATCCTAGCACTCTCGTATGCTTGCAAACGAAATTCGTTCATCTCATTTAGCTGCAACAACCTCTTTTCTCCTGCTAGCTAGAGGTCCATGTTTAGTTGCTTGCTTGCCTAATACGCTTTGTGCTCTAATTCCACCGGTAGATGACATGCCTTCCCAAAAACCAATCGGAATGGTGACACACCCAGCGGTGTTTTGAATGCTGTTCGGTATGCCCAAAGTGCATCATCAAGTCTCAGCGACCAATCCTTGCGATTTGGGTTGATCACTTTCTCTAATATCCTCTTTTCCTCCCGATTTGAAACTTCTGCCTATCCACTGGTTTGTGGGTGATATGCTGTAGTAATTTTGTGTTTCACTCCATACTTGCCCAAAAGATTCTCGAACTGTTTGCTGCCAAAATGAGTTCCTTCATCGCTAATGATCGCTCTCGGTGTCCCAAAACGGGTGAAAATATTTTTGTGAAAGAACTTGACAACAACTCTGGAATCATTTGTCTGTAATGCCACGGCCTCAATCCACTTGGAGACATAGTTAACTGCCACCAAAATATACTGATTCCCATAAGATGGTGGGAATGGCCCTATGAAATCAATACCCCACACATCAAACAATTCTACCTCCAAGATGTTGTTTAAGGGCATTTCATGTCGGTTGGAGATGTTGCCGACCCTTTGACATCTATCACATGTCTTCGCGAATTCGTGAGCATCCTTAAATAAAGAAAGCCAGTAAAACCCCGATTGAAGAACCTTGGCTGCTGTTCTTGCTCCTCCAAAATGTCCACCATAAGGAGAAGAACGACAATGCTGCAAAATGCTTTGGAATTCCTCCTCTGGAACACATCTCCTGATAATTTGATTGGCACATTGCTTATAAAGAAAAGGCTCATCCCATAGGTAGGATTTTACATCATGCATGAATTTCTTTCGTCTTTGGCTAGTTATCTCCGGTGGGAACAGCCCACTGACTATGTAATTAACAAAATCTGCATACAACGGGACAACAGCTTGATGCACGGCTAGAAGTTGTTCATCAGGGAAAGTCTCACGAATGGCCTTCTTCTTCTCTTCTTCGATACCCGTCTCAAGTCGTGATAAATGATCCGCAACCTGATTCTCAGAACCCTTTCGATCTCTAATTTCTAAATCAAATTCCTGTAGGAGCAATATCCACCTAATCAATCGTGGCTTAGCATCTTTCTTGGCAATTAGGTACTTAATCGCTGAATGGTCCGTGTAAACGATCACCTTGGTGCCCACTAGATACGCCCGGAACTTGTCGAATGCAAATACCACAGCCAAAAGCTCCTTCTCAGTAGTAGTATAATTCAGCTGAGTCTCCGTTAGTGTTTTACTTGCGTAATAAATCGGATGGAACACTTTATCATGACGTTGTCCTAACACTGCTCCTACTGCAAAGTCGCTAGCGTCGCACATCAACTCGAAGGGTAATGACCAAAAAGGTGACCTGATGATGGGTGCAGATACCAACCGTTTCTTTAACTCCAAGAATGCTTGTTGACAATTTTCATCAAAATTGAAAGGTTGATTTTGCTCCAGCAAAGTCCATAAAAGGCTTAGAAACTTTTGAGAAATCTTTGATGAACCGCCTATAAAAACCTGCATGTCCCAAAAAACTTCTAATCCCTTTAACAGTTGTTGGTGGCGGCAGCTTATCAATCACTTCAATCTTGGCTTTATCTACCTCAATACCCTCATTGAAGACCTTGTGACCTAAGACGATGCCCTCTTGTACCATGAAGTGACATTTTTCCCAATTAAGCACCAAGTTAATTTCCTCACATCGCATCAGCACCTGCTCCAAATTTGTTAGACAGTCACCAAATGAATTACTAAACACCGAAAAATCATCTATGAAAACCTCTAGCGATCTCTCCACCATATCAGTAAAGATAGACATCATACACCTCTGAAATGTTGCTGGAGCATTGCAGAGTCCGAATGGCATCCGTCTGAAAGCAAAGGTTCCATATGGGCAGGTGAAAGTTGTCTTTTCTTGGTCCTCCGGTGCTATAGCAATCTGGTTGTAGCCTGAGTAGCCATCCAAGAAGCAATAGTACTCTTTCCCCGCCAATCTGTCAAGCATCTGATCAATGAATGGTAACGGGAAATGATCTTTCCTTGCTGCTTTATTCAACTTCCTGTAGTCTATACACACTCTCCACTCAGTTACTATTCTTGTCGGAATTAGTTCGTTGTTGTCATTTGCTACCACGGTAACTCCTCCTTTTTTCGACACACATTAGACTGGACTAACCCAAGAACTGTCTGAAATGGGGTAGATAATCCCTGCATCTAGCCACTTAATCACCTCCTTCTTCACGACTTCCTTCATGATTGGATTTAGCCTCCTTTGCTGTTCAATTGAATTGCTGTAGCATTCCTCCAGTAAAATTTTATGCATACAGATTGATGAGCTGATTCCTTTGATATCTGCAATGGTCCATCCAATTGCCCTTTTGAACTTTTTCAGCACCTCTAGGAGTTGAATCTCTTGCACCCTTGTTAAGCTTGAAGAAATAATCACAGGCAGAGTATCTGAGTCACCCAAATAAGCATACCTCAAGTGTGAAGGCAATGGTTTTAACTCCAGAATAGGTGGTTCTTCCACAGATGGTTTGTGGACTTTAACGGCCCTTTCTGACAATTCTAGCGACTCGAATTGTTTCCTGGCTCTAACTAGTATATGCTTGCTATCCATCCAAGACACTTGATTATCCTTAGCTTCCTCATCTTCATCTAATGCAGCCAAATCATCTTCATTTATCATCTTTGGAGAACATTTCTTCTTAAATTCAGCAGCCACTAGTGAATCTAGAACACTGATTGCCGAACACTCCTCAACCTCATCGGCGAACCGCATAGTCTTGAAGACATTGAAGGTAACCTGTTGATCGTGAACTCTCATGGTCAATTCACCCTTCTGCACATCTATCAAGGTTCTGCCAGTAGCTAAGAATGGTCTTCCCAAGATAATCGTTACATCCTTGTCTGCCTCATAGTCTAGCACAATAAAATCTGCTGGAAAAATGAATTTGTCCACTTGCACTAGCATATCTTCAATTTTTCCTTCCGGATGAGCCAAAGACCTGTCCGCCAATTGCAAAGTGACTGTAGTGGATCTTGCTTCCCCAATTCCCAGCTTTTTGAAGATAGACAAGGGCATCAAACTTATACTTGCCCCCAAATCACATAATGTCTTTCCGAAATACTGATTTCCAATGGAACATGGTATTGTGAAACTACCTGGATCCTTCAACTTAGGCGTCAATTTGTTCTTCAATATTGCGCTGCACTCTTCGATCAATGCTACTGTCTCAAATTCTCCTAATCTCCGCTTCTTCGAAAGGATGTCCTTCATGAATTTGACATAGCTCGGCATCTGCTCCAAAGCTTCAACAAGTGGAATGTTGATATGCAACTGTTTTAACATGTCTAAGAACCTTCTGAATTGCTTATCCTGCTTTTGATTCTGAAATCGTTGTGGAAATGGTGGTGGAGATCTCTCTGGTCTACTTTGCTGTGGCTTTGCTGTAGCATTTCGCTCTGCTTCCTGATCTACTCTGCTGTAGCTTTGCTGCGACTTTGCTGTAGCATTTTGCTCTGCTGCAGCATTCTGATCTACTTCAGTTTCTGATTGTGGATCTGGCTTGTGATACCTAAGATTTCTATGTCTCTATTTCCTCCGTAGAAGGAGTTGAATGTATGCCGTGAAGACATTTACGAAAAAGTTCGATTTAGAACTTTATTATGCGAGATGGGTCCGTATAGCTTTACAGGACTCAAAAATGAAAGTTTTAGACTTGAAATTGGCCTTTTCGGATGGAAATGGACAATTTTTGCATCATTTTAGAAAAGTCAAGGTGTTGACCAAAAAAGTCAACTTTGACCAGAAAAGTCAAAGTTTGACCCAAGATGGTCAAAAGTTGCAGCAATATAATTTTAAGATCTGCAGTATCAGAAAAATACTGTAGAAACTCAGTTTAGATAGAACGGCATAATTTAGAACTAAAACTGCCATAGAAAAGTCAAGCACGTAAAAATAGGGCACCGAGCAAAAGGATTTCAGAAAAGAAGAAAAAATTTTTCCAGTCCGATTTTTCACATATAAAATTTTTACTGCAGTATAAAATATTAATACTGTGTATTAGTACAACACAGTATTGGATTTATCTGTGTTAAGTTAAAATTAGACTGTTTTTACAAAAAGTAGCCAAACAAGGCTTTTGAATTATGACATCATCACCATTTTAAATTATGACATCATAAATATTTTGAGAACAAATCCATGCAAGACAAGTGTCTTGCTCTAGAAAAATCTTGCTTGTTCTCCAAGAAAGAAATCCGGCCACCTAGGGGGCTTAAATGCCAAAATTTTCATTTTTGGGGCAAAAGTGTAAATTTTAAAATTTGATGATGTAAGCCATGATGTAAGCAATGATGTAAGTAATGATGTCGCTTCCTTGCTCTACAAGGCAAGGCCGGCCACCTAAGCACCCTTTTGTGCAAATTTTCAAAGTTTTGGGGTCAAAAATCTAATTTTTGAAAGTTTGATTTTTGCCTATAAATAGGGGTCACATTTATTTAAAAAAATCAGAAATTTCAGCCAAACTTTGGCCATTTTTCTGCAGCCTAAACCGAGAGAGAGAAAGGGAGAGTAAGGAAGAGAAAACAAAAATTTTTCACAAACCAATCCTAGGCTAGGTTCGGTTTTGCTCTAGGAAACATTAGGGAGAACTAGAAAATTTTCCAGCCCTTTTGGAGCTTGCAGCCGTGTGTTGTGAGCAGTAAAAACAAGAGGGAAAAATTAGAAATTTGAGGGAAGAGATTAGGGGAAGTTCGGGTTTGAGTAAGCAAGCAAGAAAACAAATTTTTGGAGCCAAATTTCTCTTTGTATGCAGCCACGGGTTTGAGTGGAAAAAGGAGAAGAAAAATTTCAGATTTTTGAGTTCAAAACTTGGTGTGGCTGAGCCATAGGGGGAGGTCAATTTTCAGTCCAAAAAGCCAAGTTTTGGTGCCATTTGGTGGGTGGAAACTGAACCTAGGAGCAAGTGTGAGATAGGGAGGTTTTGATCCAAACCTTAAAGCCAATCCTTGAAGTAGTTCAAGGTAATTTTCAAACCCTAAACTTATTTTCATTTAAGTTTTTAAAGTAAAGTTTAAATGTATTTTCAAGTATTGTTTTGTAAGAGCATAAGCTCACAAATTATTTTATGCCTTTAGCTAGGTTAGTGCTTGATTAGTATATCTAAGGGGTGGTTTGGTTTATTTATGCTATTGATTATGCATGTGCTTGTTTGATGATAGGTTGCATGCTAGATTAAGGTTATATGTCCCCAATAATGTGAATGCATGTTAGGGTGCTAGATGGAATGAAATTGTGTTGTATGGCATGGATGATTGGATTGTATGCTAGAGTTAAAAACCATGCAGCCAAGGGTTAGTGTAACCGGATTTATAGGGTTGCATGGGTACGTTGGGCTTGCATGTTGTAACATGCGGGACGTTAGAAACGTTGCATACCTTGTTAGTAAGCTCCCGCAGTGGGCGGTCGAGATAGAACCCGCGAATTAGGATGTAAACCGGTTTTAGTAGACAAGGCTGCCAGTTCGGACTACAACCTGGACAGTCTCAGAAAAGTGAAATTTACAGGCCTTTAGAGGCCGAATGGGTCAAAACGTAAAACACGAAAGTTGTAGAACAGGGTGTTTCCTAGGGGGCTACGCTAACCGTTTCCCAAAATGAGGTTCCAAAGGCCTTTGTTTTTATGAAAAACCGAGAGTGGTCCAGTCAGACCTAGTTTTCATGATCAACGAGTTTCAAATTAAAACTGGTATTGATCTAGGCAGAATCAGATTTTTCTCAAAACACAAAAGTTTTAGAACTCTTCGAGAGCTAGAACTTTTGTGAAGAAAACTTTTTCTAATTCCAAAATGATTTTTAAATATAACTTGAAATCTGAAAACCGTGCAAGGAGCAAGAAATTCCTGCACAGGATTTTCTAGAACCAGTTAGGAAAACTGTTTTTCCTGTCTTAAACACTGTTTTGAACACAGAAACTGTTCCAAAGATAGTTTCTAACCTTCAAACATTTTATAAACCATGGTTTAAGATTCAAGGATTTTTAAGGGGAATTATAGTAGTTTTTCGGCCTGTATGCCAAAACTTTTTTAGAGATTTAAATAAAGTAAAGTTTTTCAAGTTCAAGGTTTGCAAGTTAATAGTCACGAAATGTAACCGGGATTTACACCCGAGTTGCCAGGCTTAGCCCAAAGCCCAAGCTTGACCCGAAGAGGGTTGACCTTAGTAACTTTAGAGGTTAACGTGAGTTAACCTAGTAGAGATCAAGTTCAGTTATGAGCAGAGAGTTTAGCAGAAAAGGTTATCCAACGTAACCTAGTAAGTTACGAGATACGATTTCATGGGGTTATCAGATATAACCCAAAGTGATAAGGTTACTTAGTGTAACCATGCATGAGATAGTTTATAGTTTAGGGGGACTTATAACCGAGCATGTATAAATGTTGGTTGAAGACCAACATATTATGGTCATAGATTAGAAACCTTACTTATGTCCTTCGGTTAAGCAGGACGTACCCAGTAGCTAAACGCGGAAGCGGAGCAACTTAGCATCAGAGATAGAAACTGTAAGTACAACGCCGCCTACAGCATAGGCTAGTAGTTGTATACTTACTTAGAGATGAGTTCAATGTTCAGTGTTCAGTGCTATGTGCTATGTGCTATATGCTATATGCTATATGCTATGCTAGATGCCATGTTTAGATAACATGTTTTATAGATGCCATGCGGTATGTAAGTTCAGATTTCAGTAGTAAGCATGATTTAAGAATAGGAATATCATGATGCATGTTCACTAAATCTTATAAGAACAAAAAGTCTCAGATAGACTTTAAAGGCAGTAAACAGACGGCAAGCAAGTTGCCTGTGTCGTACCCCCCGCCTTAGGTCGGGTCGGACTATGGCAAGAGTAAGTCCATATTTGCACGCCGGGTACGTACACTCAGTTAAGGGGCCCATAAGCAGTAAAGTTAGAAAGCCAGCTAAGAAGTAATAAGAAAGCATAAATTGAACATAAATGGTTCATGCATGCTATGTACGATGATGTGCTATGTGACAAGTTAAATGGTTATGTTATGCATGGATTAAATTAGGACACATGGGTATGTGTCGCGGTATAGGAGTTGTACTTGCTGAGCGAAAGCTCATTGTTTTAAGTTTATGCTGTAGGTGAACAACCTGTCAGCAGTTGATGATACAAGATGGAGGAGCGTGGCCGGACACTGTGAAATGTGGGGAATGGAAGCCGCTACGCGTTTTGATTTTTCAGAATATATTATTTGTATATAGTTCTTTCAGTTCAGTTATGTGCTAGATAGCACTATAGATATAAAAAAAAAAAAAAATTTCCGCTGTGTTTCACGTTTAAGTAAGTAAGTTCAGTATAAGTATTCTCATGATAGTAAGTAAGTAAGCAAGGTAACAGCCTGTGCTAGGTGGGTCGTTACAGAGTTGGTATCAGAGCGGTTTCCCTGCGACATGATTTCACAATTGCCTACCATCGCCGCTATCATTGTAAGTAAGTTTATAGTTTTCATGAATACGCGTAAATAGTTATTTTATGCGTATGGTAAGATAGATGCGATAGTAAGAACCCTGATCGGATTGAGGAAGATCGGGAAGCAATGCGGTCTTCTTCCAGACTGCAATCTATGCTATGCAAGGATACGTGGCGGACGGTGTCGTCACCGCTACGGCGACAGGCAGCAGTACGAAGCAGTAAGAAGCAGTAAAAAGCAGTATGAAGCAGTACGAAGCAATATGAAGCAGTATGACGCAGTACGAGATGGAAAAGATATTCCATAGATGCTGCACAGAAGCTTATTGAGGAATTCGATCAGCTAGCAGATGCTTAGTAGCGGACACAGGAATTCAGTAAAGGAGCTAGAATGTCACCCGTCGGGATCCATTCTACGCACGATAGTTTAATTAAACAGTAGTAAGGTACGCTTACCCTCACAGGTCCATGGGTCATTACTGCAAGGGATTTCAGGAGGTCAGATACCTCATATTCCGCAGGACCAGGACCGTCAGGAGGATAGGTGTATTAAGTAAGTCAGTAAAGATTAGACGATTCGTTCCAACAGTTACGGTTGGAATGTTAGTAGCTATTAGGCCGAACGATTGACGAGCATCGTAGACAATGTCAGAACAAGGGAGCGACAGCACGAAGCAGGACCCGTATTTTCAAAGGACTCGACTCCAGCGAATTTTACGGCAGAAGATATCAGATTACGAAGTAGAAGCCGACGCCGATTCTACGAACGCTCGAATGCCGATTTTAACGTTTTTTCCGTAGGACGATCGGAATCGCTAGATTTAGGACTGACTTTCGCTAGTTTTTCTTTTAACAATAGGATTCAGAAGATGGTACGTACACGCCGAAATGCACCTGCAAATCCGCCCCAGCTGGATTTAGCGACGGTAGTAGCTAACTTACAACGACAGTTGCTGGAACAGCAAGAAGAGATGACCCAACTTCGCGAACAATTAATGCGGATGGACCAGGCACCTCAAGTCCACGAGACTCCCCAGCAAGCGCCTCAAGCTCCTCCAGTAGTACCTCAGGTACCCAACGTTCACCCGGAAGTTCGACCGGAGGTTTCGCCAGAAGTCCCTCGGAATGCTGAAATTCCGATGGCACCAGCCGGAGCACAAGTAAACCCGCCGCTCGTTAGGGAGGACTTATTGTACGAACACTTTAGGCGAATGAAGGTGCCCGAGTTCGAGGGGCCTACAGACCCGATCGCAGCTGATAATTGGCTGATTGATATCCAAGTTATCTTGGATTTCATGAGGCTCACGGAGCAGGAAAAGGCGGTAGTGAAGCAAACGCAGTCTCGACAAGAATCAGAGTCGCAACCGAAAGGCCAGGCGAACAACTTTACGCCAGATTCCAAACAATCTGGGAGAAACAAGAGAAAAGGAAATTTCTCTGATCAGGGCCAGCAAAGGGATTTTCCTCAGAAGAGGAATAATCGAGGGAAAGAGGATACTAACACTAACTACCCGGTATGCGCAAGTTGCGGGAGGAAACATCCGGGAGTGTGCAGGAGGGGGTCAACTGCTTGCTATCAGTGTGGCCAGGAGGGGCATTACTCAAGGAACTGTCCCCTGAACAGCCAGATCAAGAATCCCCCATATCCGAGCCGGAACAATAACAATCAGCAATTACATGCAATCCAAGCGCAGCTCGAAGGACCCTCGATTGCGCAAGGAAGACTAGAGGCTCCTGAGCTACAGACCAGGATTTACGCCTACACTAATGGAGATCCCTCAGCAGGAACATCTCATGTGGTGATGAAATAGACTTTTATCGCCACAACGTTAGTGTAGAATATGATTCTGGTGCCACTCAATTGTATATATTTTTGAAGGGTGCCCAGAAATTAGAAAGTAGTATGTACAGTTTCAGACAATTTTTTTTTTAGTTTCTATGCTATATGGAGAAATTTTGTAATCAAGTTATGAATGCAAAATATTTCCATAATTATCTATGGTAGAAAGTTGCTTGTAGATCTCATCGCAATCAGCTTTAGGATTTCGATGTGATCTTAGAAATAGATTACAACGCTATGAAGGACTATCAAAGCGTTGTGGGACGTTAGTTAGTACGCTAAGTGGAGGTTTAGCTGCTACGAGCAGCTGCGGGACTCCCCAGAAGGCAGCATAGACAGTCAGAACACGTAAGGAGCAAGGAATTTGAGACTTCAGCCGAGGGCGTAGTCTACCTCAAGGGGAGGATTTACATTCCTGACAAGGAAATGAAAGCAGATTACGATAGATTTCGTGGTAGCACTACAAGTGGGAACGACAAGATTTGGGACATTATCGAGAAATTGACCAAATCAACCCACTTATCCGCGATTAAGGCCACTTTTCGGCATAAAAGTTGGTAGAAGTTAAGTAGTTCAGATCGTTAGATATCACGAAGTGCCGAGATCGAGCATCTCAGATCGCGAAGGACGCTTCACTTCATGATTATGAATAAGAGTTCACGCAGCCAAGGGGTCGAAATTAAAGTTTAGTACGACATTTCACCCTAACAGAAGGTCAGTCAGAGAAAGTTACACCTGTTCGTGTGAATTTTCGAGGACGAAAATTTTTAAGGAGGATAGATTGTGATACCTAAGATTTCTATGTCTCTATTTCCTCCTTAGAAGGAGTTGAATGTATGTCGTGAAGGCATTTACGAAAAAGTTTGATTTAGAACTTTATTATGCGAGATGGGTCCGTATAGCTTTACAGGACTCAAAAATGAAAGTTTTAGACTTGAAATTGGCCTTTTCGGATGAAAAGGGACGATTTTTGCATCATTTTAGAAAAGTCAAGGTGTTGACCAAAAAAGTCAACTTTGACCAGAAAAGTCAAAGTTTGACCCAAGATGGTCAAAAGTTGCAGCAGTATAATTTTAAGATCTGCAGTATCAGAAAAATACTGTAGAAACTCAGTTTAGATAGAACGGCATAATTTAGAACTAAAACCGCCATAGAAAAGTCAAGCACGTAAAAATAGGGCACCGAGCAAAAGGATTTCAGAAAAGAAGAAAAAATTTTTCCAGTCCGATTTTTCACAGATAAAATTTTTACTGCAGTATAAAATATCAATACTGTGTATTAGTACAATACAGTATTGGATTTATCTGTGTTAAGTTAAAAATAGACTGTTTTTACAAAAAGTAGCCAAACAAGGCTTTTGAATTATGACATCATCACCATTTTAAATTATGACATCATAAATATTTTGAGAACAAATCCATGCAAGACAAGTGTCTTGCTCTAGAAAAATCTTGCTTGTTCTCCAAGAAAGAAATCCGGCCACCTAGAGGGCTTAAATGCCAAATTTTTCATTTTTGGGGTAAAAGTGTAAATTTTAAAATTTGATGATATAAGCCATGATGTAAGCAATGATGTAAGCAATGATGTCACTTCCTTGCTCTACAAGGCATAGCCGGCCACCTAAGCACCCTTTTGTGCAAATTTTCAAAGTTTTGGGGTCAAAAATCTAATTTTTGAAAGTTTGATTTTTGCCTATAAATAGGGGTCACATTTATTCAAAAAAATCAGAAATTTCAGCCAAACTTTGGCCATTTTTCTGCAGCCCAAACCGAGAGAGAGAAAGGGAGAGTGAGGAAGAGAAAACAAAAATTTTTCACAAACCAATCCTAGGCTAGGTTCGGTTTTGCTCTAGGAAACATTAGGGAGAACTAGAAAATTTTCCAGCCCTTTTGGAGCTTGCAGCCGTGTGTTGTGAGCAGTGAAAACAAGAGGGAAAAATCAGAAATTTGAGGGAAGAGATTAGGGGAAGTTCGGGTTTGAGTAAGCAAGCAAGAAAACAAATTTTTGGAGCCAAATTTCTCTTTGTATGCAGCCACGGGTTTGAGTGGAAAAAGGAGAAGAAAAATTTCAGATTTTTGAGTTCAAAACTTGGTGTGGCCGAGCCATAGGGGGAGGTCAATTTTCAGTCCAAAAAGCCAAGTTTTGGTGCCATTTGGTGGGTGGAAACCGAACCTAGGAGCAAGTGTGAGATAGGGAGGTTTTGATCCAAACCTTAAAGCCAATCCTTGAAGTAGTTCAAGGTAATTTTCAAATCCTAAACTTATTTTCATTTAAGCTTTTAAAGTAAAGTTTAAATGTATTTTCAAGTATTGTTTTGTAAGAGCATAAGCTCACAAATTATTTTATGCCTTTAGCTAGGTTAGTGCTTGATTAGTATATCTAAAGGGTGGTTTGGTTTATTTATGCTATTGATTATGCATGTGCTTGTTTGATGATAGGTTGCATGCTAGATTAAGGTTATATGTCCCCAATAATGTGAATGCATGTTAGGGTGCTAGATGGAATGAAATTGTGTTGTATGGCATGGATGATTGGATTGTATGCTAGAGTTAAAAACCATGCAGCCAAGGGTTAGTGTAACCGGATTTATAGGGCTGCATGGGTACGTTGGGCTTGCATGTTGTAACATGCGGGACATTAGAAACGTTACATGCTTTGTTAGTAAGCTCCCGCAGTAGGCGGTCGAGATAGAACCCGCGAATTAGGATGTAAACCGGTTTTAGTAGACAAGGCTGCCAGTTCGGACTACAACCTGGACAGTCTCAGAAAAGTGAAATTTACAGGCCTTTAGAGGCCGAATGGGTCAAAACGTAAAACACGAAAGTTGTAGAACAGGGTGTTTCCTAGGGGGCCATGCAAACCGTTTCCCAAAATGAGGTTCCAAAGGCCTCTGTTTTCATGAAAAACCGAGAGTGGTCCAGTCAGACCTAGTTTTCATGATCAACGGGTTTCAAATTAAAACTGGTATTGATCTAAGCAGAATCAGATTTTTCTCAGAACACGAAAGTTTTAGAACTCTTTGAGAGCTAGAACTTTCGTGAAGAAAACTTTTTCTAATTCCAAAATGATTTTTAAATATAACTTGAAATCTGAAAACCGTGCAGGGAGCAAGAAATTCCTGCACAGGATTTTCTAGAACCAGTTAGGAAAACTGTTTTTCCTGTCTTAAACACTGTTTTGAATACAGAAACTGTTCCAAAGGCAGTTTCTAACCTTCAAACATTTTATAAACCATGGTTTAACATTCAAGGATTTTTAAGGGCAATTATAGCAGTTTTTCGGCCTGTATGCCAAAACTTTTTTAGAGATTTAAATAAAGTAAAGTTTTTCAAGTTCAAGGTTTGCAAATTAGTAGTCACGAAATGTAACCGGGATTTACATCCGAGTTGCCAGGCTTAGCCCAAAGCCCAAGCTTGACCCGAAGAGGGTTGACCTTAGTAACTTTAGAGGTTAACGTGAGTTAATCTAGTAGAGATCAAGTTCAGTTATGAGCAGAGAGTTTAGCAGAAAAGGTTATCCAACGTAACCTAGTAAGTTACGAGATACGATTTCATGGGGTTATCAGATATAACCCAAAGTGATAAGGTTACTTAGTGTAACCATGCATGAGATAGTTTATAGTTTAGGGGGACATATAACCGAGCATGTATAAATGTTAGTTGAAGACCAACATATTATGGTCATAGATTAGAAACCTTACTTATGTCCTTCGGTTAAGCAGGACGTACCCAGTAGCTAAACGCGGAAGCGGAGCAACTTAGCATCAGAGATAGAAACTGTAAGTACAACACCGCCTACAGCGTAGGCTAGTAGTTGTATACTTACTTAGAGATGAGTTCAATGTTCAGTGTTCAGTGCTATGTGCTATATGCTATATGCTATATGCTATGCTAGATGCCATGTTTAGATAACGTGTTTTATAGATGCCATGCGGTATGTAAGTTCAGATTTCAGTAGTAAGCATGATTTAAGAATAGGAACATCATGATGCATGTTCACTAAATCTTATAAGAACAAAAAGTCTCAGATAGACTTTAAAGGCAGTAAACAGACGGCAAGCAAGTTGCCTGTGTCGTACCCCCCGCCTTAGGTCGGGTCGGACTATGGCAAGAGTAAGTCCATGGTTGCGCGCCGGGTACGTACACTCAGTTAAGGGGCCCATAAGCAGTAAAGTTAGAAAGCCAGCTAAGAAGTAATAAGAAAGCATAAATTGAACATAAATGGTTCATGCATGCTATGTACGATGATGTGCTATGTGACAAGTTAAATGGTTATGTTATGCATGGATTAAGTTAGGACACATGGGTATGTGTCGCGGTATAGGAGTTGTACTTGCTGAGCGAAAGCTCATTGTTTTAAGTTTATGCTGTAGGTGAACAACCTGTCAGCAGTTGATGATACAAGATGGAGGAGCGTGGCCGGGCACTGTGAAATGTGGGGAATGGAAGCCGCTGTGCGTTTTGATTTTTCAGAATATATTATTTGTATATTGTTCTTTCAGTTCAGTTATGTGCTAGATAGCACTATAGATATAAAAAAAAAAAATTCCGCTGTGTTTCACGTATTAAGTAAGTAAGTTCAGTATAAGTATTCTCATGATAGTAAGTAAGTAAGCAAGGTAACGGCCTGTGCTAGGCGGGTCGTTACATGGCTGGTTTTGGATTGAAGAGGGTTCTGCCTTTTTGGCAGGTTATCGAATTGGTTGATCAACTTGTCTGCCATTCCGAAGTGTAATAGCCTTGCAATGCTCCTTACCATCTCTTCTGGGGTTTTCCGTATAACTAGGAAGCGATCCTTGAGGTCAATTGCTCAAAACATTCGCCAACTGCCCAACTTGGTTCTCCAATATTCTCAATGATGCAGCTTGACTCTGAATGAGGGCTGATTGATTCTGAATAATTTCATCATTTTTCACCATGTACTTTTTGAGCAGTGCTTCGATGGAATTTAGTTGTTCTTCAGGCGGATGTCTTTGTTGTTGTTGAGGAAAACCTGGAGGATGTGTGGGTTTGCTAGGCCCAGTCGAAGAATTAACTCCTTGATTAGTCGAAGAGAAATTCGGATGTTGCCTCCACCTTAGGTTGTGAGTGTTGGAATACGGATTGTTATTCCTGTTGAAATTGTTCACATAGCAAACTGAAGCTGGGTTCGCTGGGCAATTCTCAAATGCATGACCTTCACCACAATAAACATACACAACATCAACTGCCTGCACCGAACTTGCACCTATTCCCAAATTTATGGATTTCAATATGTTGGACAATGACGATACTTGAGCTGTCAAAACTGTAATGGCGTCCACCTCATGAACTCCCGCTACACGCCTCCCCGTAGCGACTCTTTCAGTAGGCCACTGGTAGTTGTTGTTAGACATTCTCTCTAAGATCTCGTAAGCTTCATTGTAAGACTTCATTAAGAGGGCTCCATTTGCAGACGCATCCACCATACTCCGAGTCGAGCATTAAGACCATTATAAAAAGTCTCCATTTGGATCCAATGGGGAAGTCCATGGTATGGGCATTTTCTAAGCATCTCTTTAAAACGCTCCCATGCTTCATAGAGAGCTTCTCCATCCAATTGCTGAAATAATGTAATGTCATTCCGAAGTTTGGCATTTTTGTTCGGAGGAAAATACTTCACCAAGAATTTCTAAGCCAAATCATTCCATGTTGCTACCGAATCTGGTAGTAAAGAATTCAGTCAAGCTCTTGCTCTGTCCCTTAGAGAATAAGGAAATAACTTGAGTCGAAGTGCTTCTTCGGTTACTCCATGTAGCTTAAAAGAGTCACTCACTTCCATAAACAATCTCAAGTGCAGATGAGGATCTTCCGTTGGCATCCCACTGAATTGCCCCACTGCTTGAAGCATCTGAAACATAACCGGCTTCAACTCGAATTGTTGTGCTTGAATCTCCGGTCTAACAATGCTAGCATGCAGCCCATGCAACATAGGTACAGCATAATCCCTTATCGCCCTGTCTCTATCATCTGCGATTGCTGCAGCATTGTTGACGTTATTCACTATTGCTCCTTCAGCCCTTTCATCCATTCTGGCAGCTCCTTGTTGGTCTCTTCTTCTTGCTCTGAAAGTTCTTTCAATTTCTGGATCTAAGGGAACTAAATCAGTGTCCCTCGGCCTATTCATGCAAGAAAAAGCAGGCTCTTGAAAATATAAACACTCAACCAATAAGAAAATGCAAAAACAAGAACAAAAACAAAATAACTTTTACAACTATTTTTAATGATTTCAATCCTCGACAACGGCGCTAAAAAAACTTGTTCACAATTAATTAGTGTATATAAACCTACGCAAGTGTACGTAATCGCACAAGTAATATAGAATGTGAGTTGAGTATGATCTCCACAGGGATTGATTCACTAAAATGAATTGTAAAAGAAATAAAGCACAAATCAATCTGCGTTTGGAAATCAAAATTAGAAAAATGCAATAAACAAGTGAAATAAAAATGGGTATAATGAAAAGGCACTAAAATAGACAAAAAGAACAATATTCAGTCAAAAGTTTGTAAATCAAGAATGAGAATTAAACTAGGATTGCCAAATCCCCCTCAACTGCAAGTCTGACCCGAATGCTATAGGAAATGCTACAGCAACCCCTGTCCTGTTAACCGAAATTCGATTTTATCATAAAATTCTTCTGAATTCAGTATGATTAAAATTCATTAAACCTTTTTCAATATATTCCTATGTGAGTCTAGTTCTCAGAACACAATTTCAAACACCAATTTCAATGAGTTATACAAGGTAAACAATATATTCCTATACCATTCACAAATCAATATAAATTTTAAAAAGCATATTGAACTTGCATCATCCAAGTTATATCCACCTCAATTTAACCTTTCCAGAATTAAACAAGCCTAGTTTCCTATATGATGATGGCCAATCAATAATAGAAATTATCATTCAACACACTCAAATGAACAGAAACAAATTAGCCCAACATTTCAACAAAATATTCAAATCATCCTCACAATTTCGGGTTCATCAATAATCCCAGATAAAGAAATTTAGCTCATGTTTCGGATTACAAAAACTAAGTGAAAAACGTCATCCATTGTTCAATAGAGAAGGAAAATCAGAAAATAAATCAATGCAAGAGTATGAAGAAGAAAAACTCCAAATGGCTATAGATGGTTCTTCTTGTCCCTTCTTTTTCTCCTCCTTAGCTTGCTCTCCAAAATGGCGTAAATATTGAAGAAAAAATCTCTCCTCAGCTCTCTCTCTCTCTCTCTCTCTCTTGCCTAATAATGGTGTATTTTCCTCTCTCTGTCTTTTTCCAGGCGGCTGCCTCCTCTCCAATGAGAATACAATTCCCATTTTTAGGGCAAACAACAAGGCCCACATGTGAAATTTCCAGCTGAGGCAAAGAAGTGGCCCCCACAATATGAGTTGTCATCTATTTTTTTACTTTATCAGAAAAATTGCTAGCTGGACTAAAATGCTACAAGAATTGCTGCAGCATTTTCGGCTCAGTTTCTTGACTGCTTCTGCTACAAAATGCTGTAAGAAATGCTGTAGCATTTGCTGTAGCATTTTCGGTTCAGGCTCTCCTACAAATCATAAGAGAATTAAAACACACGTCAACCCTCAAATGATCCTGTTTTTCTTCGCATTTGCCATGATTTCAACTAAACAATAAACCCAAGATAAAAAAAATCACACAAACCTAAAACAAAGGAAAATATGCTAACAATAACACAAATACTATTTAAATCAAGTTCATCCAAGTCTAAAAGTGCCTAAGATAACTCTAATTTCTAGAGTTATCAGTCTCCTTCTGAGACCAAATTAATTTGGTCCCAGAATTTGTTTCTCTTTTTTTTTTTTCCTTTGTTGACACATTTATAATATTTTTTACAATTATTAATGCTGAAAACATAAGAAAAATCATAAAGGCAAAATAATGCTGAATTATTATTTTTTGTTATTATTGTTATTATATTTTTTGTTTCTTTCCCCTCTTATCATGTCGGCAGTGATGAATTCCAACGAATTCATTGATATAGACATAAGAGATTTTGGCGGCAAAAGAAAATCAGATTTTCATTGAAAATTTGAAACTGCCGCCAAGCTCTCACTCTCTATTACTTTCCCCCAATTATTCACACCCCCCCAACCCGGCCTCTTACTCTCTGATTAGTACTTTCCTTTTGTCTCTCACTCTCTCATTTTCCTCTCTATTACTTAATTTCCTCTGATTGCTTTCCTCCACCCCTGCCTAAAGCTCTTCACTTTTCTCTCACTCTCTCACTTTCCCCAAATCTCTCACGCCCATCCCATCGCCCCCCCTCTCGAATTCCTCCGCCCACACCTGAAGCCGCCGCCGTCGCCGCCGCCACACGTGCTTTCCTCCACCCCTGCCTAAAGCTCACCGCGTGCGACCGGATTTCAGACCCATAGAGTCGAATCCTTCCAATTTCAAACCGGATTTCTTTCGTCTCAATGCCAATCACGTGTAAGATTATTTTCTTGATTTTTTTGAGGTTTGATTTTGAAGTTTTTGGCTGTATTGTTAAGCTTCTTAATCTGGTCAGTGTAGATTTCTTAAGTTGTCTTTCCCACCTGCCGATTCCGCCCATTCCAATAGTTTCCTTCGGTTCCTCCCTTTTCCACTTTCTCTGCTTTATTTTCCCCCACAAAAACTTTTATTTTTCACCTTCTTTTCTACTCTAAACTCTCCAGAGATTATATGGAGTGTGTAAAAAGGAGAGACGGAATTATGAAAGTTCTTTGGGTTAGAGGTGATTCAACTTTGTGCAAGGTTTTGGTAACACTTTTTTTTTTTTCCTTAAATATATTGAGACTGAACAGTTTTTTTCTTTGATTGTTGATTTTTTTTTTTTTTTTTTGGGGTTCTTTCTCTTCTCTTAGTTTGCAGATCTCTGCAGATCTCTTTTGTCGGATTTAATTTGTTGGTTTTTTTTTTTAATTATGTTATGGTTTCTCTATATAATTTTCTTTCTGTAGACAAGGATAGGAAAAAAAAAACAAAAGAATAAATAGAAGTCTAAATAATCTTTAGCAATATTAGGGAAAGAAGTAGTTCTAGACTTGGTCTACAGTTTGACTGTAAGTGCATAGACTAGACCACAGAGGATTACTTGTGCAGTTTGTATCGAAATCTTCATTGTTGTGTGTTAGAAAATTAACGTCTCGCTTTTATAAGTCACAAACTGAAGAAAGAAAATCATACCCAAAAAAAAAAAAAAAAGAAAAGGAAAGAAAGAAGAAAAAACTATCTTGAAAATGTTTTTCAAGTTTTCCCATAGAAGTTGTTTCTTTTTCTTTCTTTCTTTTTTTTTTTAATGGTTCTAAAATAGACTTTGATTTACACCAAGCAAAAAAATGAAACGAAAATATTGAGTGAAAAAGTAAAATAAAATTATGCCTCATTTCCGTTTATAATTTTCAAGATTTACTCTACAACCGCTAAATATTTTTAGAGATATACCCATACATACTTTTTAATGACTTCTAATACTCAAATAGAACAAAATTTCTGGACAAATGAAACGAACACTCATTTTTTCTGTAATGTTTGTTCGGTAAATGTATATGTATCATTCCTCTTATTTTTGCACCGATTTGAAAATAACATGGTCCTCAAGTCTTTATACCTTTACCTTTACGGTTTAAATTTTGTTTTTCTTTATGCTTGCTAAGTCCTTTTTGTCCTGACCTTTTGACTTGGCTGTTGCTTTCCCAGAAACAAGAGACCAGCAAAAGGGCTCTGAAGGATCAGTTTCGAAAGAACAACCTCAATAATCCCATGTTCCTGCTTCTGAAGTCCGAGATGATGTTCTTGACGGGGAGAGCCACCAATCAGTTTTAGCACCGAATAGAAGTTGGTGCAAAGACTTGTTTCCTGAAGAATTGCAACAAAAATCTCCAGCTGATCTCGGTAAGTAGATTAAATGTGGGGCATCATTTATTAGTTGTTTGTACAAAATTTGTGTATGTTTTGTATTGATAGTTTTGAAAGCCAAGAATAAGTGACCCTCTGACATGCTGCACAGAAAGTTTTTGTTAAAGTAATGACGAGCTTTGTTTATGTCATGTAAGAGTAAATTCTTTAGAGATTTGCAAATGGTAGATAGATACCATACGTAGGTTGTATTTAAACTTGACACCTTAGAAAACTTCCCTTTGTTAAGACTTATATTTGTAACCCTACCGAAATGTACACTACTCAAAAGGAAAAGGGCGTTGCGTTCCAAGTTACGTACCAAGCTATGGTTATACTCTAATCTATTCTATAAGTCCAAGGAAGAAGAAAATTGTCTTATACTTTCTCAACGTCTGTAAGTGCTCTGGTAGGTGATACGATCTCCAGTTTTGAATGCCTTGCCTCCTATAATTTTGCTCTAGTTGTTATGTTCCCTTCCGTTGAAGTCGATAAAATTATTTTTTATTTTTTCTCCTCCTTTTTTGTTCCTCTTTGCCAACTATAGATGTCTCAGGAACAACAAGAGAGCAGATAAATCAATGTAAAGGATCTGCTTTCGAAGGAAACCATAAGACCTTCGAAGGTTGAGAACCTACTCTGTTGCAAAAAAAAAAACTAAACTACTCTGTTGGTCGAGAACCTTAGAAACAAAGTTGCGAACAACAAACAGCGTGTAACAGATATGGAGGGCAGGATAAAAATACAAGATGAGATGATGAAAATACAAGACGAGAGGTTGAAAAGACAAGATGAGATAATCCAACAACTTCTTCAACAACTTAATCCGCTTTCAAATCATTCGGGACTTTTCTCGCGAAGGCAAAATGGACCGCTGCTGTCGCCGCCACCATCAGTCACTATGACCTAAGTTAGCTTTTGTTTTAATTATACTTTACTTTCATTTGATACTTATTATACTTAAACATTTACTGTAAATTGTTTAATGTGTTTAGAGATTTGGAGTCTTTTTAGTTAATATAACATATTTTTCTTGCATTATCATTTTTTATAATTATACATTTATAGATTGAAAAATATATGACTATTCTCAACAGGTTGTAAATATTACTGTTACTAAAAAATTTTGATCGCTCAAACTTTCGGTTACAAAAATATTTGGTAGTTAAAAAACTTTGCAAAATACCTTTTGCTAACAAATAAATGTGAATTTTTTCGGAGATCAAATTTTTTTGGTTGTGGATTTTTCAGAGACCAACGGAGATCAAATTTTTTTGGTCTTGGATTTTTTTGGACACCAACAGAGACCAAATTGTTTTTGGTTGTGGATTTTTCAGAGATCAACGGAGATCAAATTTTTTTGGTTTTGGATTTTTTGGATACCTACGGAGATCAAAATTTTTTGGTTGCGGATACCTTCGGAGATCATTTTTTTTTTTTGTCGTTGATACCTATGGAGACCAAATTTTTTTTGGTTGCCGATACCTTCCGAGACCAAATTGTTTTGGTCTTCATAGGTGCCAATACTTACGGAGACCAAATTTTTTTTGGTCGTCGATGCCTTCCGAGATCAAATTTTTTTCGTCTCCGTAGGTGCTGATACCTACGGAGACCAAAATTTTTTTGGTCGCCGATACCTTCGGAGACCAAATTTTTTTTGGTCGTCGATACCTAGTGCGACCAACTTTCAGGGACCAAATGACGATCAAAAATTTTTGGTCGCGGAAGGCAACGGAGACCAAAAAATAGACCTTCTGGGACCAATTCTTTGGTCTCCAAAAGTGAAAATTCTTGTAGTAATAGCTCATTGGAAAGCCTAACATATCGAGTTTATAGCTCCATCATCTATAGTATCATCAAGAACTTTTATTGATTTAAATTACAATATAAGCCATTGTAGTCCACAAAACAAGCAAAAATGAGGTTTAGAGCAACAAATTTCAACTAGTTACTAAAACTAACCAACCTATTATGAATAAATACTTATCACAAAGCCCTTGGACTTGAACCAACATTTTTTTTTTCTTCTTTGTAGAAGAGAAGGAATGAATACGTTTCTTAGCTCTAGATTAATTAGTATCTTTCTGGGATTGTGTGCTAGCTTGGGGGGAGTGTGAGAATACTTGAAAAGTTGGTGGTTTTTGAGGGGAGAAAATCAAAGGAATAGAGGGTGGTTTTGTAGTGGAAAATGGAAAGAAAAGTGTGGTTATTGCTAGGTAAAAGTCACTAGGTGCTAGGGTTTCATTATAAACCTTTTATAGGAAAGCTCTTGGATATTTTGAATAATTTTTTAACCCATCTTCAGCAGCAAAAAAATGTTTTCCCCGAGCCTTGTGTGTATGTGGTGATTTGAATCTCTTTCGACCAACTAAGGATCACTTATGACATGTACTAGTATGTACATGTCCTTGTGTGTTATATTTTCCCTCTTTGTACATGCAATTTCTTGGAAGCTTGGAGCATGCTTGGTCTCGTGCAACACTTGCAATAAGACTCCCCAATTTTTGGCTCCAAAATGCCAGAACTGATCCACTCTCAAATGGTATCCATTCTTGACCTATCTTCTCCATTTTGGTCTCTTGGATCAAGCCATGCCTGACTCACCACCATTGATTTATTTCCTAATCTCCACCATGGTTCTAAAGCTAGATTTTTCCGCAGTTAAATGTTGACAATAGAATTTCTTCCATCTTCTTTTGTGTGCCACATAAGATTGACACAATTTATTTGTAGCTTTAGGTACTATTTTGTGCTAATCTACACTTGATTAATTTTGATAAATTCTAATTATTTATCGTATAAAATAAGATAGTCATATCTAATATTCTCAACTTAAGTGACTCACCAAAAATGTTGATGTCACTCATCACCACAAGAGTACTTAACAAATTACTTTTCACATAGCCTTGAAACACAACATCATTCATCATATATGTAGTGTTTAGATTAGGCACTAGAATTTGAGATGATACATGCTCTTCCATGAAATTTCTAATAGATGACATAATTTGGAAATTTCTAACTAGAATGTGTCATAAAATGTACTAGTATGAATATGCTAATGGAAATCTTGTGAGTTAAATGTTTAATTCCTTATTTTTGTTTAATTCACAAAAAGAAAGCATCTTGAAAAATATTGATCATTACAATTCTCATCATTTACAAGTCATGCCTCTAACAAATAAGAATGCTAACTTTCAGCCATAATGGTTTCACTTTTGATATATGGTAAGATACAATATCGTAAATATGAAGTCAAGTATTTGTTTCATGCATGATCAAGATCAATTGCTTATTAAAATGAATTGATTAAGTAAAATAAAATTGTTAAACAAATGCATTACACTTTAGGTCATGAGAATGCGAATAGACTCGAGTATCACAATAGATGAAAAGGTCTCATCGTAATTGATACCTTTTTGTTTACGCATATCTTTTTGTTATAAGTCTTGCTCTAAAAGTTTAAACTTTCTCATCACTCCTCCTACTCTTTTATGTATCAGCACCACAATTTTAAAGGGTGAACATGATTAGCACTAAGAAGCAAACTATGTGACTGACCACGACAGAAATATGTTAGCCGTACTTTTTTCCTAATCTGTTTAGTATCAAGATTATCTCTCTAGTAGAAGCATAAAAGTTAAAAATTGTATTTATTAGGAACCTCAAGCAAACATGTTTATATATATAGTATCTATATCTCTTTTGACGAAGAAATACATTTACACCTGAAAAGAATTAAGCATAGCTTTGAGAATTTTCTCTGAGGCTGGCCACTGTTTATCGTTTGCGCTAGCTACGAACAAGACAACCGTGTTTCCCTTTGCCGTTGCCTTCGCAAGGTTGTGTGAACCTGTCAGTGCATATGGAGTCTCAAGTACGTATTTGTAATACTGCATGCACCAGAATGAGAAAAAAATTTGTGAAGAAATTACTTTTAGGAAAAATAGGAGAAAGACTAAAACAAGCGAGGTTTTAGTACATTATTAAGATTCCTATAATCTAACTTTATCAACCATGGAAATTAAATTGGTGTCTACAATTCGAGAGGAATTGAACATTGGACTTTCAAAGAGCCAAATGCGAATTGCAGGACCACCGAGCTTTGTACATGAATATTTAACAAGCTGAAAAGAAAGAAAGAGAAGCATTTTGCATTTTAAATTAGGATTTGAGTATAAACCATCTGCTCAAAAATTAAGTATACATAACTCAAATCCTTTCCGTTTATCAATGCTAATACAGAGAAGCATGGTTTAAAATTTTGGTGATTATTTCGTGGAAGAATGCGAAAGGGGAAAGTTATAGTCGATGCAGAAACCGTATCACTGGCACATCGCTAAAAACAAGCGTAGTTAAAAGCTTTTACCGTCGCAGCCAACAGTTTAGCATTTGTGGTTTCTATCCATAAGACAAGTTTTATATCTCTCCTTGTGTTTACAAAACACATACGCACATACTTATACATGTATATAAATATTGAGAAAAATATATGGTGGAAGGAACTTTACCGTCTGATTGCCAAGCTTTTCAACTGAGGACTCAAGGAGCTCGTCTGGATCATATGTGTTTCCGGTAACGAAAGGTCCAAGAGAAGCAATCAGTTTCTCAGGGGTCCCGATTTCTTCTATTGTTGCATTTGGTTTATTGGTCAGCCGTATTAGAGGTGAAGCTACTACCTGAATTTTCCCTTGTTTTTCATCTTCAAATTTTACCTCGACCCAAGGCTCCGCACATTTTGGTTGGCAGTAATTGCCGGATAATATGTTAGCCACACGCGCCTGCTTCCATGTTGGTGGAATTATGAATTGGTAGGGCTGCACATTTCCTGCAAAGAACTAAATCTCAAGTATCATTAGCATATATAACATAGAATGAAAAACAACTCAGAAACTAACATGTTAAACATTGACCAATTAACTAGAATAATCTTAAATTCCACTAAAAGTTGAAAATAATATCTATCCCCGGCATAAGTAAGATAATCACCACAGGTGTGACATCATATCAGAATTGTCACATAATAATGAATGACACATCTGTTATACTTTTTGTCACCTGACTCTTTTATTGTGCTACCACATGTAACAGATACTTTTTCAATCAAGGTTCACAGTTCAAAAAGAAGCAAAACCAAGTTCTAGAATTTAGAAAAACTACCCCCATAAAACTATTGGCAATACATACTGGCCCCGATCCCTCATTTTCTTTCGCCCTTTTAGCTTTTTAAATTTCTTCTCATGATACGGTCGAAAAGTAAAATTCGTGGCCGAAACTTATAAATCACCCTAAACTACACTTTATAAATAAAAAACAACATTAAGTGTCACTGATAAAAATAGTTGCTACACTGTGATGCTGAAAAAAAGATTATAAAAAATAAATAAATAAATAAACGGCACAAGGCGATACAATTTAGAAGGAAAAAATTAGGACAAAATCCTCATCCTTTGATCCAATCCTAAATCTCAATTGCTCAATTTTCATATCACAAACCAAACCGGCTACAGTTTACCGATACCCCTGATCCAATGCAGGCATAAACACTCCATATATCGTAAAAAAATTTCAAGTTTCGAACTACTCCCTTCACTAAATCAAAACAGCACTCTAAAATTGGTCACCCCTATCCTGCTCCCTCCATAAAAAAATGTCTTCCAACAAAAATGAAAATGTAAATTCTCAGGAAAAACATTTCGAATGAAAATCATGATTTCCAGGTTGTTTTAGTTTGAATAAAAGAAAAATCAACAGATACATTACTCAGGAATTGATAGTTCACAGCTATCCCGAACAAAATTTCAAGTTTGTATGAAAAAGCAAAAACTTTGAGAGAATTAAATATGTTTGTTGCTTGGTTACCTGCACGAAGGGCAGGAGTGTCTTTGGGAGAAGCTTTGAAGAAGACGAAGGAAGGATCGGACCGCGAGGGTGGGAGGTAGGACCCGACCTCTACCTCCCTAGCGGCGGAAGACGACGGTGTTTTGAGATCGAGAAGAAGAGGAAGCAGAGCAACACTTCTCAAGAAATCTCTTCTGAGTGTGGTCTTTTGTTGAGTTCGGTTCTGAGGGAATTGAGCTCTGAATGAAGGGGAAGGCGAGAGATTCATTGGCGGTTTTGAAGCGGAAGAAGAGCGCGTGACGATTGAGGGAATTGGAGGAAGAGGAGTAGTCGCCATTTTATAGAGAGAGTTGTATTTAGAATGGACAGAGAGTGAGAAAGAGTGAGAGAGAAGTAGGTAACCGTTTAACGGACTTTGTCATTCTCTTTGTGATTATCTTATCCAATTTTGGATGACGCCACGTAGGCGTGGTCCGAGTTGCAAAATAGCGAGTGAGTTGTGATTCGGTATGTACACTACCATAAGTGACTTTTTAAACCCGTTCCAGCTTTCTTTTTTCTTTTTCTTTTTCTTTTTTTTTTTTCCTCTAATAAAATATGAGTTGTTTCATTTTCGCCCTTTTAGTAACCCATTCCCCTCTAATTATGTGCGTATCAGTCTTTTAAGAATTCTCTCCGTACATTAGAAGTTAGAAAAATCATCCAATTAGAGGTTGTTTTGTTGATCCGCTTGGTTTGGAGTTTTAGAGTTATATTGATAAGAGTTGAGTTTTTAAATTATATGTTTGATTAAAAATAAACTATTTGGAGTTAAGAAAATGTGAAAACTTAAAATCTAGTCAGAATATATATATATAGCTCTTGTTTCGACGCACTCGAATTTCTATCTAATTTATAATAATAAAAAATTTTAATCATCTTATTTTGATTTGAGATAACAAAGTTACGTGTTGTCAAAATTTGAGTTTTTAAGTTAGAATTAAATATGTAAAAAGTGAAACTGAGTTTACTTTAAAAAAAAAAGATTTAAAAAAAAAATTCGAATTGTTTGGTTGGAGTGAACTAACCAAACAATTGAAATTGTCCTCACAATTCATTAAAAAAATAAAAAATAAAAAGTATATCTCCACCTGATCGATTCTACATTTCTCATACGATTTCTCCATCCAAATCTAAATTGGTAGTGTTATTGAGCTTTTGTTTGTTTGTGTATTTTGGTTTTTAATTTTACATTGGGGGGGGGGGGGAATCTATGTTGTGGATGATCAATTTTGTTTACACAAATTCATCAACGAGAAAATCCAATTTTCGTCGTAGATAGTATTTTGAAAGACCTAGATCCCATGTTTCATTTTTCTGTCAATTGATTTGTCCCTTCAATGAAGTTTTGAACATTTTAAATTTAAAAGTCATCTCACAATTAACACTTATCCACTCCTTCCATTGTCAATTTACACGTGATATTATGTCTCTCATTGCCTTTTACTTGCCCACGCTTAAATACGAGTAAATCTCTCATACTAGTTAATTCAATTTTTTTTGTGTGGGGCCCACAATAAACATTTTAATTATTTTTATAATTTTTTTGTTTTTTTGCTTTTTCTCCTCCTTGTCCCTACATCCTCCGATTCCCAATCCACTCTCTGGAACCAAGAACGGGTTAGGCCGTCGTCAATGCCAAGGAAGAACATTGAGCTTTGCAGAGTGTTGATTGTTGGTCTGATTACGATGAGGCTTTCATGGAGGTCCAAGTGTCACCGATCGGAGACAGAGGAGAGAGCGATTTTGAAGTCCTTGGAAATAGAGGGGTTAGATCTAACAGCACAGCTGACAATGCCTTGACTCACTCATCATCCCTAACTTCCACCCGTCGTGGCTGTCAACTACTTCGAGTTTGACATTGTCGGTGTCGAGGGATTTCGCTTTTCTTGGTGTTTTGTTATTCGACTTTCCTATTTTTTCAATTTTTGTTTGTAATAACGGTGACTCTTATCCCTATTAATTTGGGTATTTGTCTTATTTGTTTTGTATTTGGTTTTGTTTCTCATATGTTGGAACGCCCTCATCCTACGTAGGGCCGTTACCTTCATACATAACTATACTATATTTTAAAAATTCGGAATAAATTTTTTTTTTTCTTCTTTACTTTAAGAACTTCTTTTGAAACTTAAAAACTTAAACTTCTCTTTCTTTTGAAATCGTAACTTGAAACCCTTGCACAAACTTGTGCATCGTACTTTAAAACATTTCATACATAACTTAACTTGTCATTTAAACATACATGAAAAACTTCATAACTTAAACATAATGCGGAAAATATTGCGTAGTGGTATCCCACACCGCCCTTCACTTGCTGCATTGTCTCCAAGCCCACCAAGTAAGGCTACAAGCCTTTTATCTCTACCTTTAGTATGAAATATATCTGATGAGCTTTCGCTCAGCAAGTACAAACTTTAATCTCACAAAAATATTTTTCCTTTAACATCTTGAAAGCATATATCATCATATGCATGAACCATTTATGTTCATTTATGCATTCCTTTTTAACTTGAACTTATCTTTCATATGGCCTCATAGTGTACGTACCCTTAACATATAGCGCACCTCCAGATACAGTTAGGGTTTGCAAGGTCCCTAACTGCTCTGGGAAACATGAGTGATTACACCCTCCCGCATCAACGAGAGGGCGAATCCATAATTTAAACATAAAAATCCTCCACCTTAGGGGAGGTTGGTACGACACTTTACTTGTGTATTTTTACCAAGTGGTTTATCATTAGTGAACATATCTTATGATGTCACAAAATCATAACTTATAATGCACATGACATATTTTAACATAACATGGCCGTTTTAAAACATGGCATCGTTAAAATATGGCATTCTTTAAAACTTGAAATTCTTTAAATCATGGCCTCATTAAAACATGATATATTTAAAACATAGTATCTTTAAAACATAGCATTTAAACATGGCATCGCATATTTGAACATACATTACTATTTTTCCATACCACAGGTGAGGTTTGTACTTACCTTAGGTCCTACGCGCTTGATGTAACATTCCTCGCGATATCTCAACAGGTTCCTATTCCTGTTTCAAAGGAGGTGTAAGATAAAGTTAACTTATCTTACCATAAATCATGATATATGATGTTGGTATCCTAACCAACATCCATGAGCAGTCCTAAATGTATGTGCTGTATGTCCCCTCTCATACCTCTTGTTAAACTAATTAGTCACTTCCATCTCTTGGGCTTATGTCTTACCTTTTTCTCGATCCGTAATCCATTGGGTTATTATCTCATCAATAACCCTAGGTCTTAGCCCATTTCATTGATCTTGATATCCTTTAAGGTTATATTGGGTAACCCTTAAGGTCAAACTTTTGGTCAACCCAAGTCAACATGTGGTCAACTAAGGTTAACCCCCTTTGAGTCTAACGTTGGGCTTTGGACTTAGCCTAGTAACTCGGATCTAATTCCGGTTACCGTCCATAGTCGGCTTGATTACCAATTTTACCTTAAAACTCCTTTTCTTGATTTTTGGAAAACATTGTATAACTATCTTCCAAAAATCCATTAATTTGCTTGTAAAAACTCTTTCTTCCTTCATCTTGAAAATACTTGGTTAAAAATCCCATTTTCTTTACTTCTTGGAAAAATGTGGAATTTCAAATCCGAACCTTTAAAATTCCACTTCTCTTTTTAACTTGAAAAATCTTATTTTCCTTTAAATTGGAAAATTCCATTTTTCTTCAACTTGAAAACTTTGGGTGAATAATCCCAAAACTCTTAAAATTTCATTTCTCTTCTTAACATGGAAAAGTTGAGGAAATTTTCAACTTTAAAATCATTTAATCTAAATACTTTAAAATCTCTTTCTTTTCTTAGCTTGAAAGAGTTGAGGAATATTTCTTAAAACTCTTACTTTTACTTGTAAAAATTTACGTTTTCAAAACGGACCTTCATAAAAATCATTTAAGGCTGGAAACTACCTTTGGAACAGTTTCCATAGTTAAAACAACGGTTTAAAGACAATTTTACGAATTTTAGAAAGCATTTGTAAAACTAAGGTGCTGGAATTTTCGGATTCCCTACGCACCCTTCGTAAAACAAACCCAGTTTAAAAATCCGTTCGTAATCTGAAAAACTTGTCTCCATGAAAATTGTAGCTATCGAAAAATGCTAAAACTTTCATGTTTTGCGTAAAATCCAGTTCTGCCTAGATTCGTACCAGTTTTCGTTTGAAACTGGCTGATCCTGAAAAACCGAGTGAAAACTGGGTCTGGGGATCAGCCACGGGTTTTCATAAAAACGAAGGCCATTAGAGCCTTATTTTAGAAATCTGTTTGTGTTTTCCTCTAGGAAGAACCCTTCTGAACAACTTTCATGTTTTAACTTTTACCCAGTTCGGCCTCTAAGGGCCTTAAAATTCCACTTTCCCGAAACTGGTCAGTTTCGAATCCAAAATGGCAGTTTCGGTTGCTTAGTTCGGTTTACGTCCTATTTCGCGGATTCTATCTTGACCGATCACATCGGGAGCTTATACATAAATCAAGCAGTGTTTCTAACATCCCATACATTCAAGCATGTCAAACCATCACACCCATGCAGTCCCCAAAAACCGACTATCCAAGTCTTTGGCTACATGGTGTTCTAGCTTTTGCATTCCATCATCACATTCATCCTTACACAAGCAACCAAATCAGCCACTGCTTGGGCAGATTTTGTGACCAAAAATTAGGGGACATTACCATCACATCTAGCATGCATCCTAACCATTTTCAAGCATAAAATCATGCAAGTAAACATCATTATCAAGCCAACCAAACCCTAATCCCTAATCAAGCACATACACCGAAATCTAGGGCTGAAAATAAACTTGAACTTATATCCTTACAAACCAACTTAAATCATCATAAAAATGCTTAACTTGAGCTTAATTTCAAGCTTGGTTTAAGAAATTACCTTAACGCAAGTTAGGGTTTGAAAATCCCAAAACTTCTTGTTGCTCCTTGGCTCACGGATTTTGGCTCCATCTAGGCACCCAAAATTTTTCTCTTGGTTCCTCCACTCAAGAGCCGAACTTACCACATGATTTCCTCAAAAATTTTCCAGATTTCCTTCACCATTTTCACTCCCCAAACCCATGGCTTGCTGCCCCAAAAATGGGTCTCCAAGCCACCAAAAATTTCCTTTCTTCCTTCCTAGTAAACTCGAACAACACACAAGCAAAACCCCTAAGAAATTTTTCCAGATTTCTCTTCTTTTCCTCACCCTCTCACCCACGGTTTTTCTGGAGAAATTTGGGCAGAGCTTAGATGCTTTTCTTCAATAAAAATATGGGTTTTATGAGGGGGTATTTATAGAGGAAAAAGGGGGAGCTTGGGCTGTCAAGGCTGCCGACCAAGGGGACAAGGGGAGATGGAGTTGATCACACTTTTTCTCCTTAATTTTAGGCTTTAACCCATGCCTTCACATGGCTGCTGACCAAGGGGGCTGTGGCTGTGGTATTGCCAAATTTTTTGGGTGGAAAAAGGGGACATGTGGTGGTTGATTGCTTGTCCCAATTTTGTGACTTTTCTCTTGCTTTTTCCCTTGAATTAAGGCTTGTCCTTGCTTCCCTTGTGCTTGCAGAATTTGATGTAGAAAAGGGGGTGTTGGCTGCTGAAAATAAGGGAGAAGGAGAGAGCTCCACATGGCTAGCTTGTGCTAGTGGAAGGTGAGTCATAGGCATGGGCAAGATGTCCTTGCTTGGTTCACCTTTTTGGCCCTTAAAATATGGCTTTGTCCTTCTCTTTTCCTTGAATTTAGGCTTTATCTTTATCTTCCTTGTGCTTGCCGAAAATTGTGGGGGAAAGGGGGAGGAGTTGGTTGAACTTTTTGGAGTGGAGGAGAGCTCCACATCTTCACTTTTGCTAGCTCACACTTTGTGATGTCATCAAGGGGACATCATCTCTTAAATTTTGGCTTTTCCTTTCTTTGTCTTTCCATGTTGTGGCCGAAAATCTAGGAGGGGGGAATGGGAGATATGTGGCTGGCCATTACAGCAAGGAAAAACTAAGAGGTTCTAGAGTCTTCTAGAATTTCTTTCAAAGCCACCTAAGGCTTGTGATGTCACACACATGAAGTCATCCCTTAAAACAAGGGTCTTGTTTGCCATTTTTGTTCTCCCAATTTAATTCATTTTTCTTTCCTTTGTGTCACACAGATATGTCAAATACTGTGCTCCGTATTTTGGTCCAAAATTCTTCCTTGTAGAATCGAACCGAAAAACTTTCTTTTTTCAATTTTTCGGAGACCTTTTTGCCCTTTAATCTTAGTTCGGTGTGCTTGATTTCTAGGGTGGTTTTACGGCTTATTCTTGCTTTCTTGACCATAAAAAGTCTTTGCAGTCTCTCCTTATACTGCATTTCATCATCTTGCAAAGTCAACATGTTGACCCGTCCTTGATCAAACTTTGACTTTTTTGGTCAAACCTTTGACTTTCGTAAAATTTTATCATTTTTCCTTCTTTTCGACTCAAAATGCCGTTACTAATCTCGGCATCCTCTTTTGAGTCTCATAGCCGATTAAAAGAAAAATTCTAACCTTGGCTAATAAAATTATGAATTTCACATTGTTCTTCATAATTTTTCATGAAAACACCTCATAACACAACATGCGGACTTCTAATTTCTAATAAATAGAGAAATCTTAAGTCCATGAAAATTCCGGGTATTACATCTGTGATATTTTCTTTTTTTTATACAGTCTTTTTATATGAACTTGGAGCTATAGGTTTTTTTGGCATTGGTTGATCGTATATTTACATTTACTATAGACGATATGTTAAACGAGTTGTGTGTTTAATGATATTTGGTGCATCTTTTTGGGTGTCAATAACTCTAAGAGTTATTTCACTATTTTTGTGCATTTAATTGAGTTTTGTTCTTGAGTTTTTAATTTAATTTTCCTTATTCGTTAAGTATTTTTCTTGTCTTTGTAGGTAAATTTTAGAGGCGGGCACAACATCCATTCATCCAATGCATCCAATCAAACTAATATAATCCATCAAAAAAAAATTTTGGGGGAATGTAACAAATGCCACTATTTCAAAATCTCTTGACATTTTTGACATGGTCATTGGACAGTTTACTTCTTTGTCACCCAAGAGGATTAGACAGAGGTCAAAAGATGCTGGTCAAAGGTCAACATAATATGTATTATTGAAATTATCCATATTATAATGAAATAAAAAAACCTACATGATACCAAATTGCTCATTTTGAGAAAATTCAACTAGAGTATTTTGTGTTTTCAATATGGATAACCAGACATCTTCGGCATGAACTACCAATTCTGGTCATTTGAAATATTCTAGTAGAATATTTTGGATATTCTACTAAAATTTTTTTTTTTCAACGTGGATAGTTGGATGTCTCCGACTCTAGTCACCGATGCCAACGCCAATGCCAGTCGTCAAAATATTCTAGTAGAATATTTTGAGTATTCTGCTAAAATATTTTCTATTTTCAACATAAATGGTCGGATGTCTCCGACTCTGGCCACTAGCATCGGTTGCTAGAATATTCTAGTAAAATATTTTGATTATCCTACTAAAATATTTTCTATTTTCAACATAGATGATTAGACATCGCTGGCTTTAATTATTGGTCCCGATCAGCAGAATATTATAGTAGAATATTGTTGGTATTCTACTATAATATTTTGGATATTGTATTAAAAATTATCCATTTTCAACATGAATCGTTGAATGTCTCTAGCTCCATCCTCAAAGCCAGTTGCTAGAATATTTGAAAAAAAAAATTGAAAATTCAGTTATTTACTAGTAAATCCTTAAAAATCTATAAATTCAAATATTTAGTAGGAAATCCTTTATATACTCAAATTTTGAAGAAAAAAAATGTAAATCCAATTATTTATCAGTAAATCATTTTACTGTGATTTTGAAAAGAAAATGTAAATATTAATTTTTTAAAATGTTGTAAATATTTGGATTTACATAGTAAATATCAGATTGACATAGTAAATATTAGGATTTAGCGAAATACTAAAATTCTACAAAACAGTTTAAAAAAGAATTTGTAAATTTGGATTTCCGTGAAGATAGCAAAAATTATAAACTAAATCAACTAATGAATTTATCGAGTAAATATCAAATTTTCAATTGTATTTTCCAGTAAATACTATAATGTAAATATGTGGATTTACTATAAATTACCTATATTTACAAACACTATAGTTCAATCCTAGAAATAAATTACCTATATTTACAAACATTATTATTCAATCCCAAAAAAAAAAAAAAAAAAGGAGAATGATAAATACATATATTTACCAAGCTTTATATATTTTTACCATATATTTTTACAATAGTTTCAATTTAACCCCAAAAATAAGAAAACCTAACCCTAAATTACAAAACCCTAGCCCAAAATTGAAAAACCCCAAATCAATTTCAACTCCGCCGGAGATAGCACAGACACAATCATTGTCGAACCTAACATCGTCATCGGACCAAACATCGTCGTCACTTGGGAGATCACGACACCGTTTGCCATCAAAGTTGTGATTTTCTCTCCCCACAATGGCCCTTGCCACCAAAGATGGAGATTGAGACGAAGATGAAAATAAAGATATCGTATGATCTCCAAAGCTTTGCCATCACTATTGCCATTGCCCAAAGCTTCTTGGGGAGGTAAGTTCGAGATCCAGCCTTGCAACAAACAATGATAACATCACCAATGGGGAAGAGAGAAGGTGAGCAATCGATGGTGAGATTCTTGGGTCCATGACTTTACAACATGGGGAGTGAGACGATCGGACCAACGAGCATGCTCGCAATGTCAATGATGGCTGGAACTCGAATATGTAATCTGAGATAGATAGATGAAAGAGAGAGTCTGGGGCAAATATTTGGTTTTTTGTTTTGTTGTTTGTTTTAATCAAGGATAAAAATGTCCACGACATCGTTGATATTTCCATGACATTATACATATTTTGAAGTCTTGATATTTCTTCTTGGAGTATCCGTCAAATATCTACAATGTCCAAAAATATACGCAATATTCATGAATATCTAAGATATTTTCGGATATTTCCACAAAATGTCCAAAAACTCAGGGAATTTTTTTTTTCAAAAATTTCAATTTCATTACACATTTTCATTTTTTCAATATGAATAAAATGTGAGAATATGCTACACAAAATGAAGATCATGGTTGTAAGATAGCAGGTGAAGGTATTGGGCAATTGTATCATATAAAAAAGCATAGTGTGACTAAAATGAGTCAAACTGATGAGGATTCGTCTTGAATTTTGATTTCATGAGCTTAAAAATTAAGCAAAGTTCATACGGTTATAATCCTCCTTATGGTTCTCCAATTGTGCCTAATTTAGAAGTACAAAATCCAGATGGTTTTTTTGATATATTGGTATAGCTTTCACTAAAAATTGATATCAAGATGTCATTGGATCCCCATCAAGACTATTCATCAAACTGGACAAATCAACAATATCCATACATGTGAGATATTAACAATTACCTTCAAAACCATTAAAAAGTAATATTTTGACAAATGTATTGTTTATATTAGATAAGGATCGACACCTACCTAATGTTTTCCAACCTACTAGAAACTCTTTTTGGATTAAGTATACTCGAAACTTATATGTACTCTTTTATATTTGACATTTAATTTTTATATACCTTATTATGTTACAGTATGTTATCTATAATGATTAATGAGTACATAATATTATATTAAAATTATAATCAATGCTTCATTATTGTGTATTATTATTACATTATGTAATTAGCTCTCATGTTTGATTAAAAAAAATATTTTTGGTATAAACTTAGTTTAAATTAAGTAATATTTATTGTTTTGATATTTTGTAAAGTTTTAGCAAAATTATAAATTTTTTTTAGTATCCATTTTTTCTCGAGATATCTGTTGACATCGACATTTCTATCAACATTATTCGTAAATCAAAACTTCAACAACTCTATAAATATCGAAATTTTCATCCTTGGTTTTAATTTTTCTATTTTTTAGCAATTGTTTAAATTTTGTTATTATTTTAAAATACTATTCTGTATTATGCTATTTTGACTAATCACTCCTTCTTTTCTTTTTTTTTTTTTCATAGGGTGGCGTTTTCTTTTTTGCCTTTCTTTGCTTATCCCCTTTTTTGGGCCTATATAAAAAAAAAAAAATCCTATTATATGCTCTCTCGGAAATTTGGAAGAATCAATATCCATTTAAAAAAAAAGTCCCACAAAAAACCCTCACATTTTGTTAACTTAAATTTTTTACTTTATGTAGCATTTATTATGTCGGGTGATTTGGTATATTGTTCTATAATAAATCAATGAGGAAGAAGTAAATTTATATTTACAAAATGTGATTAGTCTTTTTTTAGTAGGCTTTAATAAGTTTTTTTTTTTTAATGAAAAGTTAAGTATAATCCAATCATTCAATCCAATCTAATGGATTTTGGATTGAATCGGATTGGATGATAAAATAAATTAGATTGGATTGGATTGGATTTGCTGGATTTTAAAGGATTTTTTCACAATTAGATTGGAAAATGGATGGTAAAAAAATGCTAGTTTCAATTCAATGCCCACCTCTAGTAAATTTAGTTGTAAAGGGCAAATAGTGCTCTCAATTGGAAACATAATGGTCATTAAGAAGCTTTAAAAAAGAACAAAGCTGACCCTAAGAAAATAGAGAAGCAATCAGCCCTAAGAAACAAGAAAAAGAGAAAAGTAGAGAATTAGTCGGTTGAGGTTTTGGGACCACCTCCGGGTGTGTTGTTGGACCTTTGGTCTTTAAAATTGGTTACTGGACTCATTTTGTTGTGAGTTTTTTACGGTGGTGGCTGTGTTTGACAGAGTGGCTTCATTGGAGTGAATCTGATGTCAATTAGAGGATGGTTTCTAGACAACTTTGAGGCATTTTGTAACGCTTTTCTTGTCTGGTGATTATACTCTTTCTAGATTTGTTCTAAACGGTGGTGAGCTTCTTATGGAGGTGGTGGGTCTCACTCCAGATGCTAATGGTGGTAGCGCATGTATTTCATGTTCTACTGTTCGAAGGCATCTCATCGGCTTCGTCACTTGTCCCCTAAAGCATTCTCCTACTTTGATGGTCCTCCTGTCGGCTACACTTTCTTTGAAGGCTTGTAACAGTCGTGATTTATTCTTTGGTTTTCTATGTTTTAGTCTAATAAAAGCGTTGATATTTCTACCATATAATTTTAGTATTTTCATTATAATATAAATGTGGTTTTCCCACTATTTGAGTTTATTTTTGGTCCGTCAGATTTAGATCTTGGCGAGCTAAAAGCTCTGCTAATTATGAGTCCTAGTTGAGATATTTGTGGCCTTGGTACTACATGTTACATGCTCT
>CM046387.1:14828662-14886662 GCA_025413485.1 Ficus microcarpa
AAGATCGTTTTGATAAAGATCTAGTAACTTCAAATTCCGGCAATCTCCAAGATTTGATGGCAGTCGTCCATGTAAGTTGTTTGCAGCGAGAAGTAACTCATTTAATGATGTTAAATTTCCCAAAGAAGATGGGATGGCACCCGAGAGCTCATTCGAATGTAAACTAAGGCTATATAGTTTTTGCAGTTTACCTATCGACCTTGGTATAGGACCAACCAATTGATTAATCTCTAGACCTAATAGCTGTAAGTTGACGAGATTCTCAATCCCAGTCGGAATGCTTCCCTCAATCTCATTCCTTCCAAGTGTCATGTACCAAAGCTTTGTTGAGAAGTTGCTTATACATTCAGGCAGTACTCCTCCTAAATTGTTTTCATTAATGCCCAATTCTTCTAAATTCGTGCAATTGCACAAAGAAAATAGAAAATTCAAGTCACCGTTCTTCCGATGTCCAAGATTGTTCTCGTCGAGAACTGCACGTTTCAAATTGGGTAAGCCTACAAAATCAGGAACTTTTCCTGTCAAGTGATTAGCTCCGATTTCAAAGTAAATGAGGTTTGAGGAATTGGAGATAATAGGAACTTGTCCGCTTAAATTGTTTGTGTTGAACAAGAAGACTTCGAGGTTTGGAAGGAACAAGTTAGGAGGAAGATTTCCTTCAAGTCTATTCATTGCAACAGAAATGCCTCGAATAGATGAGAGATTGAATATTGAGGGCGGGATTACACCAGCCAGATTATTCATAGCTAATGAAAGAAATTTCAGTGTCTTCAACTGACCAAATTCGTACGGAATGTTTCCATGCAAACTGTTCAGTTGAACATTAAAATTCTCAAGTGAGGAAGAGAGATTAGCAATGGAGCTCGGAATTTCACCATGCAAATTGTTCGCACCCAAAGATAGTTGCTTAAGATTGGTTATTGAACCCATACCTTCTGGAATTTCTCCACTAAGACTGTTAACATGTAGAAAAAGAAACTGGAGGTTAGCGCAACCTGTAATGTTGATCGGAATCTTGCCGCTGAAGGAATTGTTGTTGAGTTGTAGCCATCGAAGCCGGAACAATCGGCCAATTTCCCCCGGGATTTCATTGCTGATGCTATTATTTTCAAGGTCTAATCGTCTCATAAAGCTCAAATTTCCAATATGAGGAGCTAGATTGCCAGCAAGATTACTCGAATTGAGTTCCAGCGAAGTGACCCTCCGGTGTCGACGGCCGCATGTAACGCCATGCCACTCGCAGAAATGTAGAGATTCGTTCCAAGAATTCAGAACCCCGAGAGGATCGATCAGTTTAGCCTTGAATTCAAGCAAGGAGAGCCTATCTGTGTCGTTTCCTCCAAGTTTTGAGAAGGCCGAAGTGAACAAAAGAAGTTGCATGAGAAAAGACCAGAGCATGGTTAAACAGATACCGGCTGAGAGTTCCATACTCTCACAGAAGCAAGAACAGAGCTCGACCAAGGAAGTAGTTTGAGAAAGTTTCAGGGTGTAGAATGGGTTAAACGAGGGTGTACATGACTATGAAAATTAAGGCATGATTTACTCACTTGCGAGGAAGCTTGTAAAAATGGTAAAGTCGTGAAAAGAAGACGAAATGAGTCAAAAAGCGCTTGACTTCCTTGTCACGGGTTAAAAAGAATATGCTCTCAATTAATCGTATTGACTCGACTTGACTTTGCAATCTTGATTGACGGGCAATTTAATAATACTATTCAACTTTCACTCAAAAAATAATAATGAGCAAATAAATAAATAATAATCTGTTAAACTACTTTCAAAATAACGAATAAAAAATAAGAAAAACATACTGTACTTGCAATCTGTTAAGCTATGTATTATGGTTGTCTTGTTATTAATTAGCACACTCAACTTGACTCTCCATGCACTCTTAAACTAGTCAAAATACTATCTTTACTCTTTAAAATCTCCTCAGTTCCAGAAAAATATGAGCATGATATCTTTATTAAAATGAACAAACTACAAAATTTTCGGCTAGACAAACAGTTCCTTTTCCTCTTGTGTTGAGAATGCGCTTAAAAAATATATTTGCTTGTAACAACCCGACTTAAACTTAATTAACTTAAATCAATCACAGTTGATATAAAATCTACGATCATTCCATTTCTAGTAATATAATAATTCACAAACGAAAATACGTCTTTCAAGAGACTTACTTCAAAACATTTTTTCTTTTCTTTTTTTTACTTAGACCCTATCTTGATTAAATAAAAGGCAAGGAATGAATACATAATTTAAAACATCAACAAGCCAAACCTACCTAATTAAAATATAACGTAATTAATATATATTAAGTCTAGTTTTCTTATGAAACCTATCTACTTGATCATAATTAATATTTAATAAATAAATATCTTAAACCAACTTAAATCACAAAAGAGAGTTTCTTAAATGCGGAAACTTATTTTTGAGGCGATATTCATTTCTCATGCCTCTATTAGCCCGCCTCAGTTCATCAATTATCAGTTGAGGCTAGGATATGGTTTCCTCACTGTAACACTTACAGTTTATAGTATGAACAAACGTGAGTGAGTTTTTGCTTATCAAATTTAAACTTTAGTCTCGCAATAAACAAGGTGCAATTTATAATACCTTTCATTATATGAATAGTAAAATTATGTTCGGTACCTTTTGTTTTGCCATGGTGCACGTAATCATTGCATGTGACCAAGGAGATGTTGGGAGAGCTACCCAATCCAACAACACTCAAGGTCATAATGATCATGATTATTTCACCTATTGGAGGTCTACATGGCATTTAATATGTTTCACTTTTACTAGTCACCTACTTTTTTAGGGTAAACATGTAATTATGATCACGACTCAATAAACATATAGTAAAATCTCATGACCCAGAGGCCTCATCATGATATTCAATCATAGGCATGTATAGCTATCAAAACATTCACAGATACGCTAATAACATCAGGAAAAAAAAAATTTCATGTTTATAGCTGAGATTTGTTATTATAGAAATTTGGCAAATTAGGATTTTTCATGTCAACCTGACTATAGTGGCAGAACTAGAAAATTTTTTTATTGGGGGGGGGGGGGGGGGGGTGGTATTGAATCAAAAGTTTAAACTAAAACTACAACAATAAGTTTAAACTAAAACGACAACAATAAAATCTTAACTTTTTTATCATTACCGAGTTGTCTCTTTGTTTTTTCTTTCCTAAATATACAAAGCTTCTAATAGAGTTGAATTTAAAATAAAGTTTAGAGTTCAAAAAATTGTGGATTTATATAGTTTGTAGTTGATTTTGATTTATTTGAATTATTAAATCGTAATATTAGTACTTTAAAATCAAAATTTAAGGTGAAATATGTAAATGTTATATTATATGCCCTCCCTCACCTAAACCTCCCTCTGCCCCAGCCTGTCTAGCTTGAAATTAGCGTCGATACTATCTCCTGATTTAATTTATACCCAAAGTGGAAATTTGAAATAGTTAAAATTAAATTTTTTTTGTTCTTTATTAATTAATAATTAACTTTTCTTAATTATTAAATTTTATTCACAAATCAATTCCTTACTTATGATTATTATCAATAAAACAACTCCTATTATTGTTTAGATTATTTATAACATATTTGCTAATAATTAATCATTTGGTTTCAGGTCAAATTGTATATGTTAATAAGATAAATAATTCTTCGATTGTTATACATATTTTTTATTTTAACAAGTGAAATTTAGTTGAGTATGTCGGTATGTGGCATCTAGGTTAATTCTACAAGAATGGATATGTTTACATCCATCAAATTTATAAATACTCAACTAAAATATGTTTCTTAATATAAATTTAAAAAATCTATTATTATCTTTAATATAATCTGAATTTATCCTTCTCGTATCCCCGCTTTTATTTTTATTTTAATTAATTTATTATATAAGAAAGTTAACAAGTCTAACTAAGAAAAAAAAAATCATTTTCATTCTCAAAAAGGAAACAAAGAAATATATATATATATATATATGTATATATGTAATTACATAAAAGAAAAAACATATATAGCGTACAAAAATCTAAAGGCAACTAACCAAAAAAAAAAAAAAAAAGTAAGAAGACGTCAAATTAGAGGAACAATAAGAGAAGTGTAACCATAAAATAAAAAGAAAAAGACGAACAAAAAAAAAATAATAGTATAAAAAAAATCACGAAGAATCATTTTCAAATACTAAATATAAAAACAAAGAAAAAGCATACATAATATTAATAAATTAAAAAGTTAAAAAAATATATACTTAAATAGTTACTGGATTTCAATAGACATGTTTTTTTTTTTTTTTTAACTCAGAACCTCAATTAAAAATTTCATGTAATTATAAATATTTCTTAAAAAAGACTCCCCCAATTGTTATTTTATCAATTCTCCCAAAAGCTTAAGTTATTAGGAGGTGGGCAAACATTGAGTTTATATTTCAATACTCTCCCTCACGTGTAAGCCAGACAATAGGTAAATGTGCAAACAAATATCAATTGGGTTATTTACATGAATGTTTAAATTGAAGACTATGATTTAAAAAGTCCATTTTTTCTTTTATTTACTTGAATGTCTAAATTGATATTGACAAAAACCAAATTACCCTTTCATCAAGAATTAAAAATAAATAAATAAAAAATTGATTAAAAAAAAAAGGGAAAGAAACAATCTCTAAAAATAGATCAAACTAAGCAAATCTTTTATAAAAGGAAAAAAAGACCAATTTACTTGATTTATTATAAAGAGAAAAGGACTATGACAAATATTAGTTGCATGATATATGAAAAACAATCATTATAATAAATAATTAGGCATTAAGATAAACTTCATAACAAATACGTAAAAAAAATTAAATAAATATTGTAAATAAATATTAAAAACTTTTAAACCTAAAAAAAAGATATCATAATAATATAGTAATAATCATAAAGAAACGAACACCCCACATTTAAATAAACATCATAATGATATAACAATTATCACCAAAAAAAAAAAAAAAAACACAAATTCATATCACATTTAAACTCTAGAAACTAACTATTAAAATAATACCAATAACAATAAAGAGGATAAATTATCGTAATAACATTATAATTATCATAAAAAAACCTAAAATTATACGATAAAAATAGGTTTCTAAGAAACTTAAATCATGCTTAAGAAATATATGTTTGTAAAGAACCTAAATCATACTAACAAGCAATCACTATAATAAAGAAATAGTCATGAAGATAAAGATATATTAATCATAAACAAATAAGAAAAAAAAAAAACAAATTATAATGAGGGAAAACGATGTTAAATATAGTAAAAGGGCAAAATGGGTACTTCAAGTCGTTGTTTATTCGAAAATGGGCACTTACATAATATTATAAAAAAAACAGACATATTTTAAGACGGAGTCCTAAAAAATAGACTTTTTATAAAATTATTTCATATTAATATGAAAGTCTAAAACAAATAAGAAGCCTGAAACATATTAACAACCTTATACACAATGATAATAAAGGGGTTAAAGTGTGTAATTGTAAGGATTCGAATTCAGGACATCTCCTGCTCTGATATCATGTTAATTTACTAATTCTCCTTAAAGCTTAAGCTATTGGAAGGTGGGTCAATAATGGTTTTATATTTCAACGCATGGTTAATATTTATAAAATGAAACTAACATTAATCAAATATGCAAGGGGTCTTTTTTTTTTTTTTTTAATTTCCATTTTATAATTAGTGTAGGCGTATGTTTTTGTAACTATTTAAAAAAAAAAGATTTTTTTTTTTAGCTATATGGGGGTATGAGCATTTTTAATAGGTTTTAACATAATATTTAATAGGGTTTTTTTCCCCTTTATTATGATGTATATATTAGTAGTGATTGCTGGTTTTTGTGATTTTAATGATTTTTTCACTAATTTGAAGATAAAATCCAGAAAATCCGATGGATTTGGAGGTTACCATCGATAACTTGTAACGACCCGCCTAGCACAGGCTGTTACCTTAACATACGTACTTATTTAACTTATTGTACTTACTTATTTACTTGATGAAAAGCAGCGGAAATTTTTTTTTTTTATACTAGCTTATATACGTCTAAACGTAATAAGCATATCGTAAATAAAATATTTAACATACAAAAATACATATTAAACGAAACGCGTAGCGGCATCTTGTTCTCACAATTTCACAGTATGCCCCGCCTCGCTCTTCCATTTTGCATCACCCATTGCTGTTAGGTGGCTTACCTACAGCATAGACGTCAAACTATGAGCTAACGCTCAGTAAGCACGACTATCTAAGCCGCGACCTAACGACTTAACCTAGCATCACATAACATCTCCTAACGTCATACATCATAACATATCACATACTTGCATAACATATCATATCACATCAATACATACATTGCATAGCATAACAGATGCATGGTCCAGTTATGCTCATTTTTCTCTTACCTTACTATCATGCTTATCTTTCTTATGTGCCCTTACATACGTGTCCGTACCCGGCGTGCAACTATGGAGTGGTTGGGGCGGCCAGCCCAATCCAACTCAAACCATAGTCCAACCCGACCTCGGACGGGTGGTACGACACAAGCAAGCTTGCTTGCCATCTTACTTTCTTATTCTTTAATCTTATCTTATCTTTAGTGAACATGCATCGTGATGTCACTTTTGCATAAAACAAACATACAGTGCATCTTACCTTTCATGCTCAGCTTGCACATCCCCTTTACATACATGGCATACTATCATGTCATATTGCACATAATAACCTAACATGGCATTCAATGTAACATAACGCAAAGCATACAACAAAGCATATCAAAGCAGCAATCCACATATATCCTAGCATGCATCTAACATACTTGGGCAAGTATCAACTAAAGCCTATGCTGCAGGTGGAGTTGTACTTACCTCTCTTGCTATGTCCGACTGTGCGCTTTCCTTTCACAGAGCATCGCTACAAGCCTTCTCCTACTTGAGCAAGGACATAGGTGAGATTCTATTTTTCGCTGTGGAATGTTGGTATCCTAACCAACATGCCTATTAAACTTAGTTGTATGTCCCCGACTAGAAATCTGGCTTGGTCCAGTTTGCCCTTTTACTAATTGGGAATAATCCGAACCTTGATTATCCCTTTTAAGAGGCTACGTTGGATAACCTCTTGGGTAGATCCTTGATCTACCATTGGGTTTCTTTAAACTTTGGGCTTTAACCTCTCCTTATAGCTTATTGGGTTAATCTCCTTAACCCACTTTTCTTGGCCCATTACTATGCTATTGGTCTACCTTAGGGTTACGTTGGATAACCCTTAAGGTTACTCTTATTCACTTGTTGGGTCAACCAAAGTTAACATTTGATCAACTACTGGTCAACCCTCGTTAATTCTGGGCTTTTGGGCTAAGCCCGGTAACTCGGGCCCTGTTCCTGGTTACCATCCGTCATCGGCTTGATTACCATTTTTATCTTAAAATCCATCTTCTTATCTTAAAACTCCATTTCTTATCTTAATATTAAATTTTCTTTTCTTTTGCACTTTTAAAAGATTTTACTTAAAAATCCTTAAAACTCTTTATAAATTTCGATCTTTGAAATAACTCTTTGTAAATGTCGTTTAGGGTCGAAAACTGCCTTTGAAACAGTTTTCGTAGTTAAAACAATGATTTAAAAACACTTTACAGTTTTTAGAAAACATTTGTAAAAACTAAGGTGCAGGAATTTTCGGATTCCCTACGCACCCGTCGTAAAACAGTCCTAGTTTAAAAATCCGTTAGTCATCATGAAAGTTGTAGCTCTCGAAAAATGCTAAAACTTTTGTGTTTTATGAAAAATCCAGTTCTATCTGCATTAGTATCAGTTTTCGTTTGAAATTGGCTGACCCTGAAAAACTGGGTGAAAACTGGGTCTGGGAATCAGCCATGGGTTTTGCTAAAAACGGAGGCCGTTGGAGTCTCATTTTGATATTCTGTCCACGATTTCCTCTAGGAAACATCGATCCGAGAAACTTTCGTGTTTCGAGTTTTATCCAGTTCGGCCTCTAGAGGCCTTAAAATTTCACTTTTCCGAAACTGGCCAGATTCGAATCCGAATTTGGCAGTTTTGGGTTTACGTCCGGTTTACGCCCTATTTCGCGAATCTATCTCGACCGACCACTTCGGGAGCTTACGAGTCAAGCACACAGCATTTCTAACATCCCATTTACACCCATTAGCCGTCTCATACAGTCCATGCAACCCAAATCGAAAATCATAAACCTAGGGTTGCTTTGGTTCTAACATTTGCGTACACATACACAAACATCCAACAATTGCTCCCTAAACTAGCATGCATCAAGGGACTGCCTAGGCAGATTTCGGCCACACTTGGGGGGACATACAACCTAGTCTTCTAGCATGAAAATCCATCAACCAACAAGCACAAACAAGCACCAAATTAAGCAAGAACTTAAGCCACATACCCTAGATCTACAAATCAAGCACAAGCACCAAACTTAGGGCAGAAAATAAAGGTGGACTTATGTCCTTACAAACCGGATCTGAAGCACCAAATAACCTCAAAATTAAACTTAAATAAAGGGGTTAGGGCTCTAGATCTTTACCTTAGACCAAAGCCAAGTTTGGTCACCCAAATCTCTTCCTTGCCCTAGCCTTCCTCACCCACGGCTACACCTCCAAAATTGGGACTCCAAAAGCTTTCGGTTGGCTCTAGGATTTCTCCCCTCCAAAGCCGAGCACTCCACAAGTGAAAGCCCTAAAGAAATTTCAACTTTTCTCTCCAATTTCTGTTCCTTACCCACTCGGCCACAAGACCCTAGAAACCCACAAAATTTGTGCAACTTTTTCCTTGCTCTCTCTCTTGCAAAACCGAACACCCAAGGAGTAAAAGCCCCAAGAAAATTTTGGTTTTCCTCCTCTCCTACTCTCCCTCTTGGCTGCCAGATTTTCTAGAGCAAAATGGCGAGAACCTCCCCTCTTTTTCCAATTAAAATGAGTAGCAAAGGGGGCTATTTATAGACTTGGAGGAAGCTTTTGTTAATTGGAGTTTGGCCCCAAAAATTTTAGCCTTTCTCTTCCATTCCCCATGGTTGCCGAATTCTTAAGTGGTGGGGAGGCTTCTACATCTCCAAGCTTTAGGTAGTGGGAAGTGATGTCATGTGGGGGATGCTTGGTGAGGTCATTGAGCTTACCTCACATAAAGGCCATGTTTGGCTTTCTTTGGTCTCTAAAATCCATTTTTCTTTTCTTTGTGCTACATAGATAATTCTAATATTGTGGTTTCTCTAATTCACAGTATTTTCGTTTTGTATCGAAGTACAAAATTTATCTGTGTGAATCTTGGATCAAAAAATATTTTTCCTCAATTTTCCGAGTCCTTTTTGCCCTTAAACTTTACTTCGTGTGCTTGATTTGCTAGGGACCTTTTAAAGGCCTATTATTGCTATCTAGTTCATAAAACATTTATCCGTACCCTTTTCATACTGCTTCTCAACATCTCGTAAAGTCAACTCTTTGACTTTTTGTCGGTCAAACTCTGACTTTTTCGGTCAAAGTTGACTTTCGTAAAATCGTGTACTTTTTCGGCCTTTTCGACTTGAAAGGTCCGTTTTCGAGCTTAGAAATCAAATTTGAGTCTTCTCGACCCATTAAAACTCACAAAATCTTACAAAAGCTCTAAATCGAACTTTTTCGTGCATACCTTCAAAATGTGAAAATATTTCCTAAGGAGGAAAGTGTGAATGTTGAAAAATCGGATATTACATAACTAGTCGATATCCTGCTGGTGGACATGATTATTAGTCAGTCACTAGTCAGTATCCTGTAGGCAGAGGTGGTTATTGACCGGTAACCAACCAATATCCTATTGGAGGAGGTGGTTACCAACTGGGATCCTGCCAGTATAGGTGGTTACCAGTTGGTAACCATCCGATATTCTTCGAAGGTGGTAGATACCAGTTGGTATCACGGTGGAGACCATATGGTAACCAACCGGTGACCATCGACTGGCCGGTATCATCATGGATACTAATTGATAATTGAATGATATAATTGATATCTTTTACTAAATATATCTTTTTTCTTACAATATTTTTTTATTATTTTTTCCGTCACTCAAAGGTACGATAAAAAGTATTATATATGTAGATAACGTAGGATCCCAAACCACAAAGTCACCTTTCAATTCCACAAACCTAATCAATAAAAGAATTCCACAACGATTACCATTCATTCTTTTCAGGTGTTATTATATAAAAGAACTAGATAAGCAAATAAGTGGAAATATAGTCTTTTTTCTTTGATCTTGTTATAGTAAATGTCTCAATTTTATCGAAGTAAGAAATGAATTATTTTCTTAGACATAATACATAAGTGATTTATCGAAATCAATTAACCTTTAAATGATATCTTGTGTTAAAAAAATCAATATCAACCGACATTATTTATTGGTCAATCACCGATGAACTTCATGGTCAATCACTTTTATCACAATTATGGATCTTATTTACAAGCACATTAACTATTTTGTAGTCACCGACTATTTTCTTGTTCACGAAATAACCTATAATATATGTGGCCAAAAACAGCTCATCTCACCAAATTTTCTACTTCTTAATTTTAAACAAGTTAAGCAATTTTGACACATTGAAATTAAGTGATCTTATCCCTTTCTTTCTTTCTTTCTTTCTTTTCCTTTTTTTTTTTTTTTTTCCTTTTGGAAAACAGATTCCATATTGCCTTATCTTTTTAATTTAAAAACACGTTCTAAAACTTTTGTGCTTTGGCTGGAAGCTGTTTCGGTGCTTAAGGTTTGTTTTTGTTTTATTTCTGAAAAATCAATAAAAATTATAACTCGTTTTTTAAAAATCAACCAAATTCAATTTAAAAATTTCATCTAAAACTCGTATTCCAAATGCATGTTAAGTAACTCGTTTTTTCCAAAAACCAAAACTGCTTCCTGTGTAAAAAAAAAAAAAAACAACAAAAACAAAAACAAAAACAAAAACAAAAAACAAAAAAACAAAAAAACTGCGTAAATAGTTTTTGGAAAAACATCCTAAACACAACGCCTTAAAGTCGAAACTTCGTGGGGGCTACTTCTTACAAAACGCTGCTAGCCTAGTGCGGCCTCTAACTGGTCCAAAAAGCTTCAGACAGAAACCTGCCCAGTTTTGGCAGAGAAAATCTTTGGGTTACCCTGACTATATCATTGGTTTACTCAGCTTTTGATGCATTTTCTTGTTAAGTTCTTTAATACATCAATGAATCTAGCATTGAGTCCAAATTTGTATTTTCAGTCCTTATTACACATTACGAACATCAAACATAATATTTTCTTTTGATTAGAACCATAAATGTCATCTGGACAATCAACATCAACCAAGGATTAAGATATCAACTTTTGCCCATGCATTCACTTGTATGTAGAAGCCACATATAACCTTGTCTGGGCATTAGATTACATGAGCATATTCTGGACAAGAATCACATAAGCATGGTTCATTCATTACTCATGCATACAACATCAACATATTCGTAAACATATTCATAAATATAACTTAGGCTTGATTAGCCTTGCAAAGTTCGATTAAACCTCTAATAGTGGTTGATTATCCAAACAAGAATTGGTCAAATTTTTGACTTGAATTTCCACTCCATCAAGTCACCGTTCATCATAGACCAGCTACCCCATTTTTCCAACAATTCTCTATGAGTTTGGGGCTAATAAAATTTTGCTTCCCATGCCTTCATCTACGGAATATTTGTAGGGGATTTCACCGTCAAATCATGGACCTTGAATTTGTATCTATAAAGCATCTCATCCCTTGGATCAATCATGCACTTTATCTTCACTAACTAAGCTCAACTTTGAGCAAATAGATCAAGCTTTAAACTTGCTAATATGTTATGAAGTAATTACTATGTGATTATACTTTGACCCGGTAAAAGCTAAGTTTAATTTCTTCTCAAGTTGTTGGAATGTGTGAATGACACTTGGCATCATGCCATGAATTATCTTAATTGGTCACGCTACTTTTTACACATAAAAAATTTGACACGTGACATGGGAATTGTAACGATCTGATTTTTCAGACCGTTAACTTATTTATTCTTAAGTAATATAGTTTTAACATTTGTTTATGTTTAGTTCCAAAAATACATAACCTTTTTTTTTCTTTTTAAAACAAATCATACTTGTACTTGAAGAGTTAAATAAACTAAAATTTTAACCGAGGAAATTGAAATTTTTAGATATTAAATATCACATTCAAATTCGTATTTAGATAATATTTAAAAAAGCTATAATGTCATGTGAGTTAAAAGAAAATACCCTAATGTCTTTTTCTCATAAAATACTCATACTAATTTAACAATACCAAGATATTGAAACACAGTTATAAGGATAATCAATATAAACTAATTTAAGAAGTCTAAATGTAGAAATTAAATTCTTGGTGGCATTCCACTGCCTTCCTTCATCACCTTCACAAGCTTTACTAGTCCAGAAAACATCCAACTAGTGCTAGAGCGGGCTGCTTATCCGTGTTACCTACAGCACGAACACACACATATAAGCTATCGCTCAGCAAGTACAAACGATAACTCACAAAATCTTTTCATAGGTCATATCTTCGCGTGTCACAATATAGAATGTTCAAAAATGCATATAATTTATGTGTGTTCAATTATGTTTTATTTTATACGTATATCTTGTCTACTTAAATGCCCTTATGTCGTACCCATATGCATGCAACTAATGGGGTGTAACGCCCGCACCTACGTAGGGCCGTTATCATGCATACTTAAACTACTTATTGGTTTCAATAGCTTAAACTTACTTAGGAATTTGAGAATTTTTTTTTTAAACATATGTAAATAGAGAAATTCACATAGTAAACTTGTCATATGTACATACTGAAAAGTAAAGACATACTCAAGTCTTCAAACTTCATATTTACATAATTTTACTTTAAAATATATATATATACGTATCATCACAAAAAAACTTGCGGATAATTTGCGTAGTGGTATCCTACACAGCCCTTCACTCGCCGCATCATTCACATGGCCCACCAATTAAGCTACAGGCTTCTTACCTACAGTATGAAATATACTCGTGAGCTTTCGCCCAGTAAGCACAAATATAATCTCACAAAACATAACAAATGTCGTACAACTTATGCATGAACCATTTATGTACAATTATGAATCTTTTATTAACTTGAACTTATTATCTTGCTTAACATATGAGCCCCTTGTGTACGTACCAAAAGCGCGCAATCCTCAGAATGTCAGGGTTTGCAAGGCCCTTAACAATTCTGGGAACATAAACATAACATAACCCTTCATGATCTAGCGGAAGGTTGATTATAGCCTCACGTATTATCGAGAGGTTGATAATCTGAACTTAAGTTTGAAACATATATCCTCCACCTAGTGGGAGGTTGATACGACACCTTACTTGTATGTTCTTTACCATGTGGCTTAATATTAGTAAACATGCCTCATGATGTCACTATAAAATAATATTAACCATAACATGGCATATCTTAGTATAGCATAGCATATCATAACTTAACATGACATATCTTAACATAACATAGCATATCATAACTTAACATAGCATATCATAGCATAACATAGCATATCATAGCATATCATAACGTATCATAGCATAACATAACATGTCATAGCATAGCATAGCATATCATAGCATAACATGGAAACATGTCATATACTTAAAAATAGCTTACTATCTTTCATACTGTAGGTGAGGTTTGTACTTACCTCTTTTACTATGTCCGATAATGTATGGTTCTACGTCCGGACACAGCAGCAGGTTACCCCCTGCTATGTTAAAGAACATAGGTAAGGAAAAAGTTAGGGATCTAACCAACATTCATACATAACCTTAATTATATGTCCCCCATATGATAACAAGTAACCTTAGGTCTTAGCATATTTTAAACTTGGTCTCTTGTTGGGTTACATTGGGTAACCCTTAGTGTGACCTTAACTTTGATCAACTTAGGTCAACTCCTTACTAGATTACTAAAGCCCAATCTTCTTAGGTTGGATCCTATTGGGTGACTATGGGTAACCTTGGGCTTTGGACCCAGTTCAATAATCCGGGTATCCTTCCCGATTATTGTTGGTCATCGTCTAGTCTAACCACATTTTAAGACAAACTAGGTCTATAGTTCCATTTGTTTTCTTTTAGAAAAACTTGATGTTTTACCACCTTTTTCACAAAAATCCTTTTGTTTAACTTATAAAAATTTGGGTTTTTTAGAAAAGTGTTTGAAAAAGCTATTAAGTATTGGAAATGCCTTTGGAACAGTTCCCACAGTCAACTTATCAGTTTTTGTGCAAAAATACTGTTTTCCTGTATTGTTTTAGAAAATCATGTACAGGAATTTACTGTTTCCTGCATAGTTTTTAGAAATACAGTTTTACTTTAAAATCCGTGCTGAATTTGAAAATTTTGTCTTCATGAAAGTTTTAGATCTCGAAAAATCCTAAAACTTTCATGTTTTACAAAAAACTCAGTTCTACCTCTAACCCCTTCGTTTTCTCATTGGAACTCAACTAGCCGTGCATAAGGTCTGGGCACGGCCAGTCTCGGGTTTTCATAAAAACTGAGGCCATTTGAGCCTTATTTTGGAAAACCATCTTCACTATCCCCTAGGAAAAATTGTTCTGAACAACTGTAATGTTTTAAGTTTTCTCAAATTCGGCTTCTAAAGGCCTCAAAATCTGCTTCCCAAATAACTGGGCAGATCCTACCCGAATCTGGCAGTTTTTCTTGTTTAGGTTCGTTTTACGTCCTTTCGCGTAATCTAACTCAACCAAACACACGGGAGCCTAGAATTCAAACATGCAGCGTTTTCTAACGTACCATCCCATCATTCACATAACCATCCAACATTCATAACTCATAGGGGACATATCACAAACACATAGTAAGCTTTTTTCATGCAAACCTTAATTTTCATGCAATCTAGCATACCAATTTCATCCACATACTAGAGCATACTTGGGGACATATAAGAAATCAAACATTTGGCATGCAAATCATGAAAATTAAAGCAAGCATGCAAATCATAATCAAACCACCCTTAATTCTAGATCAAGCACTAACCCTAATTGACCTAACTTGGGCACAAAATAAATTGAGTTTATGCTCTTACAATTTCAACTTGAAATACACTTAAATTTCAAATTGAAAGCTTAATTGAAAGAATTTGAGGTTTAGAGAGGGTTACCTTGATTTTTCTCAAGAATTGGCTAGGGTTTGGCTCACAAAATCTCCCCCCCTAAGTCACCTCCAAAACCGGTTGTTGCTACACCATTTGGCACCAAAATTTTGGTTGATTTCTTGGTGGCTTCTTGAATCAAAACCATGCACAAACTAACCTCAATTTTTCTCACCCTCTCACCCTATCACAATCGGCCTTAAACCCTAAAAATGGGCACCAAAAATTTGCAAAAACCTTGCTTGAAGTTACTAGAGGAAAACCTACCACCTTAGCACTAAAACCCCTTTGGTTCTCAAATTTTTCTTTGCTTTTTCTCATACTTGGGAGTCCGGATTTCTTGAGGGAGAAAATGGCAAGAGTTTGGCTGAATTTTCTGATTTTTTTGAAGCCCAAACCGACCACCCCCCTTGGCCTATTTATAGGTGAAAAAATAGGCTCCTTTGCAATTGCTTTTTGTTCAAGTTTTGCTCATAAATCCTTGGAGCAAAAATAATCATACTTTGACCCCTAAATGGCCGGCCACCTCACCTCTCTAGAATAGTCCAAGATTTTCTAATTTTTTTAATTAAAACCTTACTGATGTTATAAATCCAAAAGGTGATGACATAAGCCTAATTAAGGCTTGTTTGGCTTTTTCCTTAAAAAGCAGTCTACCTTAATACCAACACAGATATTTCTAGTACTGTACTCACTAATACACAATACTGTTATACTCCACTGCAGTCCAAAATTTATCTGTGTGAAAATGGACTGTACGAAAAATTTTCTTTTTGCTTAAAACTTTTTGGCCCAATAAATCTTATTTAGTGTGCTTGATTTTTTTATGGTGGTTTTATTTCTCATTTATATTATCTTGTCAGTAGTTTTGATTTTTGCCGTACATTTTTCATAATGCTTATCATACATCTGTGTGGTCAACCCTTTGACCATTCTTGGTCAACCTTTGACTTTTTCGGTCAAATTTTGATCAACATGAAATTATGGAATTTTTCGCCCCTTTTTTTGGTTAAAAGGTTACATGCTTGACTAATCAACTGCTTATTGAGTCTCATAGTTAATTAAATGAGAATTCAAACATTTACTGTTAAATTATGAATTTCACCTTGATACTCATAATTTTTCATGAATCATCGTATAGACATATAGTATAAACTTAATTTTCTTATATACAAGGAAATCATGAGTCCATATAAATTTTTGGTTATTACATGGGAGACGGGAGAGCGATCCTCCAAAAACCTCTAAGGTTTTTACTTATAACTTTTGTTATTATCATATCCTCACATTATTCGGAGGTTGGTACAATACTTAATCATATCTTTCATTAGCATCATTCTTATTTATTGTGATCATGAGTAAATTTACATGCCACTAAATGCTATCATTGTGATATAAATATTTATGAGGTACGCTGATCTTATTAGTGCAAGATTTACATGCCACTAAACGCTATCATTATGACATAAATATTTATGAGATATGCTGATCTTATTAGTGCAAGAAAAATTATGCATGTCTGATACTTAATCAAAGCGATACGTATCAGTCATATATGCATCACAACATCAAGGCAATTCATAGCAAACATTAAACATCAATAAAGAAAACATTTTATTCTATGTTTTAAGTGAGGTTTGTCGTTTCATGTCTTATGTGCTTAACTTCTGGAATTGTAACTCCTACTATATAAGTTCGAGAAATTGTCCTAATTTAACAATATCTCGTCATTAAAGCGAATCATAATTATATATTTTTTATTTTTTTATTAATTAAGGTGAGCTTAATTTACTTGCATCATAACTAACCTTAATAATAAATTTATATTAATTATTAAGTGTTAACCAAATTTCTACTACATATTATTTATTTATTTTAATTTAATTGATTAATTAATCGATTATTTAAATAATTAATTAATCGATTATTAATCGATTAATTAATTAGGTAGTCCTTTGTTTTTATTTTATTTGATTGGGTAATTATAAATTAATCACATAATTTTATTGAGTAATTAGTAATTATATCATTAATAATTAATTATGATACTTAAATGTTATAACTCATACAATAATTATCAATTATTAATTTTTATATTAATAATTAATAATTAATAATTAAATATTAATTATACTAATACTTAATATATAATTAACCTCTAATTAATTATCTATAATTATATTAATAATTATATCATTGATTGACTATTAATTAATCTCTAATTAATCACGTATTTTAATTATATAGTTACAAAATATAATAATCTTGCTTACACAACTAATAATCACTTACTAACTCTTATAATTAATTAATTAATTAATCAATTAATTACTATATAACTTCAGAACGTAATTATATTTTGTTTTATATCAATTAATTTATTCGTTTATTCCTTAATTAGTTAATTAATTTACATCACCTTGGTGACAATGACTCTCCTAATTGTGTACTCTTAAATAGGTTGTCTTCCATTTAGTATTGAGCTTGTACGGTCCATTCCCACGAGTTATGATCATTAAGTTTGGCTAAAGTAGTCTTTTGGTGTATTTCAAGCAATCTTCTAATTTATTTTCTCCTAGCCCATCTAAAAACTTGTGATTCAACTTTATAGAGTTAGAATTTTCACATTGGATTGATCATACACTTAATATCAAATCATTTCATCAATTTTTATATCCATATGTTATGACTTACTTTTATGTCACTCTTTTAATGCTTAATCATTTTGTTGGTGTGAGATTTTAATTTATAAGATTTATTTAAATTCATGTATATTTCCATTTTAGACCCTTATGACTCATTGGAAAGCTTGAAATATTTAGTTTCCATTTTAATGATTTTAAATATTAATATAGACGTTTTCTTTAGTGTCACATAGTAAAATCTCAATTTACCAGATCACTATCTTATCTTGTTCAATTTATAAAAAATTATGCACATCTCCATTTTAAACGTATAATAGCTTATTTCTAATGATATGTCTACTTTACAGACATAAAGTTATTTTCTTAAGTTTTTTAGATTTCATACTGTATAATTAGGTTTTGCTACTGTTGGTCATACGTATAAACCATATGTCTAGTTTGTGGTTAAAATTATTAGAAAAATCATAACAATTAACTCACAAGTCCAAATAAGGCAAATGATATGTCATTAGAAAGCTTATATGTCTAGTTTATACACTAAAAATATTATCATAAAACATTATGGCTACTAATCCAAAACATACAAAACTTATTATCCAAGATTTTGAGTTTAATAGATCCGGAGTTTAGATAACCCCGTAGCTACATCAGTGCTTCAAAGAAATTCAATTTTGCAAGCTAGTTTGTAAAAATCATAATAAATAGCTACAAATCCAAATGAGCTTCAAGATAGCTCGTTGGAAAGCCTATCATATCGAATTTATAGATTGATCATCAATAGTATCATTAGGAATACTTATTTGATTTAAAATTACAATATAAGCTATTGCAGTCCACAAGACACACAAAAAAAAAAAAAAAAAAAAAAAAAAAAAGAGGTTTAGAGCAACAAAATTCAACTAGTTACTAAACTAATTATACAAACTCATTTCAATCCAACCAAAAGCTCAAAATACAAAACATTAAACCTAAATCATGCCATGGTCATTAGTTTTCATGTCAAATATTTATTTTCATGAAATGATCATTTTTCATGCTCTAGGTTTTATAGAAATTCTGTATTTTTTGTCCAGGGAAAATCATACCAATTTAACATATCTAGTGGATAGAAATTGTTAAACCTCTTGGTAGAGCCATGTTTTGACCTTCAAAGACTCCCTTGAACATACCCAACCTATTAAGAATAAATGCTTAGCACAAAGCAATTGGACTTGAACACAATTTTTTTTTCTTCTTTGTAAAACACAAGGAATGAATACCTTTCTTACCTCTAGATGAGTTAGTATCTTTTTGAGATTGTGTGCTAGCTTGGGGTGAGTGTGAGAATGGTTGAAAAGTTGGTGACTTTTAAGGAGAGAAAATCAAAACAATATGGGGTGGTGTTGTACTGAAAATTGGAGAGAAAAGTGTGATTTTTACTAGGTAAAAGGCACTAGGTACTAGTGTTTCATTCTAAGCCTTTTATAGGAAAACTCTTCGGTATTTTGAACAATTTTTAACCCATCTTTAGCAGAAAAAAACGTTTTCCCCAATCCTTTTGTGTGTGTGTGTGTGTGTGTGTGGTGATCTGAATCTCTTTTGACCAACTAAGGACCACTTATGACATGTACTAGCATGTACAAATCCTAATTGTGTGTCATATTTTCCCTCTTTGTGCATGCAATCTCTTGGAAACTTGAAGCATGCTTGGTCTCATGCAATACTTGCATTAAGACTCTCAAAATTTTGGCTCCAAAATGCCAAAACCGATCCCCTTCCACATGGTATCCATTCTTGAGCTATCTTTTCCACTGACTCACCACCATTGACTTATTTCCTAACATCCACCATGGTTCTAAAGCTAGATTTTTCCACAATAAAATGTTGACAACGGAATTTCTTCCTTGTTCTTTTATGTGCCATATAAGGTTGACATAATTTATTTGTAGATTTAGCTACTATTTGTGCTAATATACACTTGATTAATTTTGATAAATTCTGATTATTTATCAAGTAAAATAAGATTGTCATATCTAATAATCTCAACTTAAGTCACTCACAAAAATTGTTGATGTCACTCATCACCCTAATAGCACTTAATATATTACTTTTCACATAGCCTTGAAACAAAACATTATTTATCAAATATTTGGTGTTTAGATTAAGCATTAGAATTTGAAATGATACATGCTCTTCTTGAAATTTCTAATAGATGACATAATTTAGAGCTTTCTAACTCAAATTTGTCATAAAATGTATTAGTGTTTTGGGGTTTCACAATCTACTTTCCTTACAAAATTTTCATCTTTGAAAATTAGAACAAAGATAGATAATTCATTCTCATTTCATCTCCACACTCCAAAGTGGCTTCCTCGATTTTGTAATTTTGCCATAATACCTTAATAATGGGTATCGTCTTGTTCCTCAAAGTCATCTCCTCGCAAGCCAGAATTTGTATAGGTTTTTCCTTGTAAGTGAGATCCTCGTGAACTTGGATTGGCTCATGCTTTATTATGTGAGACAAATCAAAGACATTTTCTTTAGCATTGAGACATGAAAGACATTGTACACCACTGATAACTCTAATAGTAATGTTAATCTATAAGCTACCTTACCAACGTGTTCTGTGATCTCAAAGGGTCCTATGCATCTCGGGCTTTACTTGCCATTCATTTTGAATCACATCACGCCCTTCATCGATGCTACCTTCAAGAACACTAAGTCTCCTTCTTGAAATTCCAAGGGCCTTGTTCTTTTCTTGCATAACTCTTCCATCAATATTGAGCTGCTTTCATCCGTCATCATATTTTCTTGATAGCCTCAGTGGTCTCGATGATGAAATATGTAGTTTGCAATTGCTTCCCTCCTATCTCGTGCTAGTGTACCAGTGATCGGCAGTTCCTACCATATAATGCTTCATCGGGTGCCATCCTAATAGTCACATGATAACTGTTGTTGTAAGAAAATTCAATCAATGGTAGCTTCTTATTCCATGCACCTTTGAAGTCCATAACACATGTACGAAGCATATCCTCCAAGGTTTAGATGGTTCGCTCGAATTGACAATCTGTTTGAGGGTGAAAAGGAGTGCTAAACGCGAGTTTAGTTCCCATCGCTTGCTAAAAATTTCTCCAAAAGATAGAGGTGAAACGGCTGTTGTAGTCTAAAATGATTAATAAAGGAATGCTATGTAGTTTAACAACATTGGGTGTATACAATTCAGCCAACTTTTCCAGAGAACAAGTCATTTTAATTTCTATAAAACGTGTTTATTTAGTCAAACGGTCCACAATCACCCAGATGGCGTCATAACCTTCATTAGTGATTTGTTCCTATTTCCACTCCGGGACTTCAATAGGTTGCAATTTCCAAGCTGATCACTTATTTTCTGCCTTAAGTAAGTTTTTGATAGGTGTAGTTACTCACGAATTCAGCCACGTCATTCTTTATCTAGTTCTACCAAAAATGCTCCTTCAAGTCCTTATACATCTTAATCGCTCTGGGGTGGATGGAGTATGGGGTGTCATGTGCCTTAGACAAAATCTACTTTCAGAGTTCTTTGGTTTTAGGTACACATAAGCTACCCTTAAAATGAAGAAACACCTCATTTGACATACTAAAATTAGTTTCTTTTTCTTCCATGACTTCTTTTCTTATCCTGACCAAACTACGATCCCTTAAGCTTTCTTAATTTCACCAAGAATTGTAAGCTAAAATGTCAATGAGGAAAGTTGTCCCGTTATAAGCTCTATTCCAAACTTGAAAATATCTTCCTAAAGCAGTTGTGGTAGTGCTTGAATTGACATGAGGGTGGCAGACGACTTCCGACTTAGTGCATCAGTAAATTTGTTGGCCTTTTTGGGATGATAAAAAATCTCACATTCATAATCTTTAACCAATTCCAACTATCTTCTTTGTTTTCTTGGTGAATATGTACATAAAACTTTTATGATCTATGAAAATCTGACATTTGATGCCGTGAAGGTAGTGTCGCCAAATCTTAAGGGTGAATATCATAGCTGTTAGTTTCAAATCATAGGTAGGGTAGTTCTTTTCATGCTTCTTTAGCTGTCGTGGAGCATACGTTATGACTTTCTTGTTTTGCATCAAAACTACTCCTAAGCCCATCTTGAATACGTTACTGTAGATGTCAAACTCTCCTTCGTCTAATAGAATCTTGTGGATAGGAGCACTAATGAGTATTTTCTTCAATTCTTGGACATTCTCCTAACATTTCTCCGTCCATTCATACTTCTTTCCTTATCGAGTGAGTGTGGTGAGAGGCGCGACTAATTTCACAAATCCTTCAACAAATTTTCAATATTAGCCCACTAAACGTATAAAACTTCGTACTTTAATCACACTCTTTGGTGCTGGCCACTTACTCACAGTATCGATCTTTGATGGGTTGATAGATACTTTATCCTGGGAAATCATATGTCCAAGGAATTGAACCTTGTCAAGCCAAAATTCACACTTATAGAATTTTACATAAAGCTGGTGGTTCTTCAGAGTTTGGAGAGCAATCGATAAATGTTCTTCATGCTCTTCTTAGGTCTTTAAGTAGATCAAGATATCATACATGTCCAAATATTCCTTCATCATTTGATTCACCAAATCCATGAAAGCAGCATGTGTATTCGTCAATCTAAACGGCATGACTAAGAAATCGTAGTGACTGTATCGTGTACGAAATGCTGACTTTGGGACATTGCTCTCTTTGATCTTCAATTGGTGATAACCTAAGCATAAGTCGATCTTGAAGAATATTGATGCGCTTTTAAGTTGATCAAAAAAGGTCATCAATTCTTGGAAGGGGATATTTATTCTTGATGGTGGCCTTGTTAAGCTCACAGTAGTCAATACATCCTTAATGTGTCGTCCTTCTTCTTGATGAACAAAATAGGTGCACCCCAAGGTGAGTAGCTCAGACATATGAATCTTTTGTCCAAAAGCTCCTGAAGTTACGTCTGCACTTCCTTGAGTTTAGCTAAGGCTATGCGGTATGAAGCCTTGGATATCAATGTTGTGCTAGGCATTAATTCAACCTTAAATGACATCCACGATTAGGAGGTATTCCTAGTAAGTCTTCTGGGAAGACCTCAACAAAGTTTCTAACTACTACCACATCTTTTGGTTTACATCGTTCTTCCTTTGTCGTGTCTATGATATTAGCTAGGTATCTGACACATCTACTATGTAGCATCTTTTGCGCTCTCATGGCAGAAATCATCATTTTTTGTTATTTCTTAGGAATATTGATATATTTGAACTTTTCCACTCTATCAGGTTTGAATGTTACTTTACGCACCTGATAGTATATGTTCACATTGTATTTTCCTAGAAAGTCCATTGATAAGTGAGCTTTTACTCACTTATTTAATGTCCTAAAATTGGATAATTTGTAAAATCTTCAACCTTTTTATGTTGGTTTAATGTGTTTGTGAGTGTTTCAGATAAACAGAGAAAAATTGGATTTTGGAATAAATGGAGATGAAAATTAAGTTTTTAGCCAGTAGTAGAGGCGCCCCCGGCGCGCACCCATGCACCCACTGGACCAACTCAAAAGGCGGTGCACGCCCGCGCGACCACCAATGCGCTTCACACATGCCAGCAAGCTCCTGTGCGCACTAAACACGCCTCTTGAATTCCAAGTGCGCAGCCGCGCGCTCTCAGGTATGCTCTCGCGTGATGAGGCGCGCCTGCCCTTCTCTTCGCCTAGAGCCCCCACGAACTAAAGAAGAAAAGCTGGGTGCGAAAAAGATGAGTTTGAAAAAGATGAGTTAGTTTTCTAGAGACCCAAAAACCTAAGATGAAAAAAGGAGAGAAAACTTCTAGGTTTAAAGGCCTTTTCTTGGAGATTTAAGGAAATTGAAGACTTGGGAGCTTGTTCTTCAACTAGTTGTTCTTCTTTTCTACTCTCTCTTTGTAGCTCTTTAACTTGCATTTACTCTTCGATTTCATGTTTCAATATGGGTTTGATGTTTGTTTCAGATTTTGTTATGGATTTGAGAATTTTGATCTCTAGCTAAACTTTCTAAGCTAGGGGGTATGATGTAGCTTAATGATGACTTTGATATGATAAATTTAGTGCTTGTTGATTGAATCCCATTCCGAGTTGTTTGTGTTTCTCTATGCTTTTTTTTTCCTAATTTTATTTACCATTAAAGTAGAGTTTTTAGATGTATAAAATTAGGCTCGGGAGAGTTAATTTCATATGTTGGGAATTGGGAAACACAACCCATAGTAATATTAAGTTCGGAAGGCTAATATGACTTGGGTAATCACTAGAGTAGGGTTGCGTAATGAGTGCTTAATTAGTTGACTTAATAGGGATATTAATTTGATTAAATTTTACAGATTATTTTACTCGGCATTCGGGAGAGGGAGTGAAATTAAATTTGTCGCCTACGATTAATGATTTGAATGAATTCAATTAACAAGCCATGAATTGGATAGGTAAAGTTAAGTCAAGTGAAATCAAAACCCCCTAACCTTACACACCATCGAGTTCCCTTCAATCCAGATTTTCGATTGCTTTTATTTTGCTTAATCTTAGTTTAATTTAATTGCTTAATTTAGTTGCTTATTTCAATTCTCATTAATTTTGATGGCTTAGATAAAATTGAGTCATTTTAATTGTGGTACTTAGTTAGTTTTCTTAATTTCAATCTTTGTGGGACAATACTCGACATTTTGTCACTTTATTACTTGTGGCGATTCGTACACTTGCGAGCACACATGAAGATAGACGCGTAACGTCCATCCTTAGAATGATGGCATAGTCGAATATTTATAGGATAGCTAGATCAACAAACAGTTGTCTGTCGGCAATAACTATTAGCACATGACGTAACCAACAACTTGACAACAACGTCTGCCCTGAAGACAGGGCCGTTTTAAAAGTTTGGTCAATTTTATCTCTAAATTGAGTAAGTTTCCTAGCAAACATATATGATGCAAAGGAATGAGTTGCTCCAGAATCAAATAAAACATGTGCATCTTGGTTGGCCACAAATAGCTGACTTGTCATAACATTTAAGGTTCCAGCTTTAATATTATTCTTGGTGTAGGCAAAAATGTAAGGATTCCATTCTGATAGGGCCTGCAAAAGTTCTTGGTTGATTTGTGGACACTGGATTTTGGCTTGCATATTATGGAATTAAGTCCCTTATGGCTTCAGCTGATTCTGTCTAGTCTAGTTTTGCTTATTGCTATAGCAACTTTTGGCAAAGTGACCCCCTTTGTCACATAAATAACAAGTATTTGAGTCAAGTTTCCATTTACCTTAATGCTTCTTCCCATATTTAGGGCATGTAAGGCAAATGGTGTTGTTCTTCTTCTGGGGATAGTTCTTTTCATTCTTGTTACCATTAAAATTCTCTTTCCTCTTGTTGTGGTTCTAATTGGAGTGATTGCCATTAGGGTTGGCTCTATTTCCTTGGATGTTCGGCTAATTTCCTTGGTTCTGCTTCGACTATGATTTCTCTTTTTCTTCTCTTCAAAGAATAATCTCCTAGATGAGTTTCTTCATAGTAGTGCTTTGGTCTAGCTCTCCGTAATGCAGCCGTAATTCTGGTACCGGGCTCACTAACAAATGTGCCTTGGGATAATGATCCTCTAATCGGTGACATAATGATAGTACAGGTATACCTAGTTATAAAATTAAAGTCAAAAAAAAAACCACTACTTGTTTAAAAAAAAAAAAAAACAAAGAAAAGAAGAAAGAAATTCTAACTTACTTGGACAGCTTGAAACTAATGTGGAAACGACATAAGGTAGAACGGCAGGATACCTCTATGATACCAACTATAACGACCTGACTTTTCAGACCATTAACTAACTTACTTATTCGTAAATCTTAACACTTGTTTATATTTAGTTCCAAAATATATAACTTTTTTTTTGCTTTTTTTGTTTTTTTTCACTTTTTAAAACAAAACATACTTGTACTTGAAGAGTTAAATAAACTAAAATTTTAAATGAGGAAATTAAAATTTCTAGATATTAAATATCACAATCAAATTCATACTTAGATAACATTAAAATAAGTTACAATATCATGTGAGTTAAAAGGAAAGATCCTAAAGCCATTTTCTTGTAAAGTACTCCTAGTAGTTTAGTTGTATCAAAATATTGAAACATAATTATAAGAATAATCAATATAAAATAATTTAAGAAGTCTAAATATGAAAATTAAATTCATTGTGGTATTACACTCTCTTCCTTCATGCCTCCGCACGTTTCACTAGGCCAGAAAACATCTAAGTAGCGAGTTGCTTTCCTGCATTACCTACAGTACGAACACATACATATGAGCATTTGCTCATCAACTACAAATGATAACTCACAAAAGTTTTCATAGATCATATCTTCACATGTCACAACATGAATGTTCAAAAATGCATGTAATCTATATGTGTTCAATTATATTTTATTATCATCATCATCATCATCATCATCATCATCATCATCATCATCTTGTCTACTTAAGTGTCCTTATGTCATACCCATATATGCACAACCAATGGGGCGTTGGGAGAGCTACCTTCCAACAACCTCCGAGGTCATAATTTATAACTTTCGTTCTTATCATATACTCACATTATATTGAAGTTCCTACGACACTTAATCCTATCTTTCATTAGCCCCGTTATTATTTATTGTGACAATGTGTAGATTTACATGTCACTAAACTTCTACCATTATGGCATAAATATATGCTGATCATATTAGTGTAAGAGAAATTATGCACGTCATATGCTTAACCAAAGCAATACATATCGTTATATTTTCATTGCAACATCAAGCTAATTCATAGCAAACATAGAACATCAACAAATAGAACATTGTGTTCCAAGCTGTAAGTGAGGTTTGTATTTACTTGTCTTATGTGTTTAACTTCCGAAATTGTAACTCCTACAATGTAAGTTTGGAGAATCGTCCTAATTTAACAGTACCTCATCATTAGAGCGAAACATGGTTACATATATATTTTATATTTTTATTTTTTATGAATTAGGGTGAGCTTAATTTACTTGCATCATAACTAACCTTAATAATTAATTCATATTATTTATTAAGTGTTAAACAAATTTCTACCAATTATTATTTATTTTATTTTATTTCATTAAATTGATTAATTAATCGATTACTTAAATAGTTAATTAATCAATTAATTCACTAGGTAGTCCTTGATTATTACTTCATTTGATTGGGTAATTATAAATTACTTACATAATTTTATTGACTAATTAGTAATTATATCATTAATAATTAATTATGTTACTTAAACATTCGTTCTTACATAATATTTATCAATTATTAATTCTTATATTAATAATTAATAATTAATAATTATATTATATTAATAATAAATATTTAATTAATCTCTAATTAATTGTATTAATAATTTTATGTTTGATTAATGAGTAATTAATTCTAATTAATCACGCATATTAATTATGTAGTTACTCAATATAATAATCCTGCTGATACAACTAATAATCACTAATTATCTCTTATAATTAATTAATTAATTAATTAATCAATTAATTACTAATTAATTTTCTTAATATAATTATATTTTGTTATATATTTATTAGTTCATTAGTTCATTCCTTAATAAATTAATTAATTTACATCACCTTAGTGACAAGGTGTCAGCTTATTGTATACCCTTAAGTGGGTTGTTTTCCATTTAGTATTGAGCTTTTAAGCTCCATTCCACTAGTTATGGTAATTAAGTTGGGCTATAGTAATCACTTGATGTATGTCGAGTAATCCTCTAATTTACTTTGTCTTGACCCCAATCTAAAAACTTGCAATTCAACTTTATAGAGTTAGAATTTTCACACATTTAATGTCGTTTTGTTGGTGTGAGATTTTAATTTATAGATTTATTTAAATTTATGTATAATTTTGTTTTGGATATTTGATGACTCATTAGAAAGCTTGACATATCTAGTTTCTATTCTTATAGTTTATTTTCCAAAATTTTTAAGGATTTCAAACCTTAATATGGATGTTTTCCTTAGTGTCACGTAATAAAATCTCAGTTTACCAGATTACAATCTTATTTTGTTTGATTTAATTAAAATTATGTATATATCCATTTTAAATGTATGATAGCTCATTTCAAACTTGAGATGTCTATTTTACAGGAATAAAGTTATTTTCTTAATTTTGTTCGATTTTCATATTGTATAATTAGACTTTGCTATTGTTGGTCCCACATATGAACGATGTGTCTAGATTTGTGATTAAAGTTAGAAAAATCATAATAATTCACTCACAAGTCCAAATAAGGAAAAACATATGTCATCAAATAGCTTAGTTGATACACTAGAAGTAGTTTTATAAAACATCATAGTTTATTAGTCCAAACATACAAAACCCATGGCTGGTATAGGGTTCCAGCAAAATCTTTCAGTTCGTATTGTCAACTTGTAAAATTCAATAAAATGTGTATATTTATCCATTTGAAAGGATTCAAGAATCTAGTGTTTAGATTTATAACTTATGATCCAATATTTTGAGTTTAACAGGTCCAGAGTATAGAAAACCTGTAGCTACATGAGAGCTTCAAAGAAATTTCAATTTTGCAAGCTGGATTATAAAAATCATAATAAATAACATAGAAGTCCAAATAAGGCTCAAGATACACTACAAGAATTTGAACTTTCAGCGACCAGACTTTCCGTGATAAAAAAAAAAATTTGATCTCTGAAGAGAAGTTTCGGAGACCAAAATTTGGTCTCAGAAAGTCAGAATATTCAGCGACCAAAATTTGGTCTCCGAAAACTCTTTCCTGGAGAGACCAAACCACGACCAAAAATCATTTGGTGGTGGAAAAGAGTTTTTGGGGACCAAAATTTGGTCCCGGTAGGACTTCTTCCGCGACCAAATTAATTTAGTCCCCGAAAACTCTTTCCCAGAAACACCAAACGGCAACCAAAAGTATTTGGTGGCGGAAAAGAGTTTTCGGGGACCAAAATTTGGTTCCGGTAGGTCTCCTTCTAGGACTAAATTAATTTGGTTACCGAAAATCGCTTCCAGAGACACTAAACGGCAACCAAAAATATTTGGTTGTGGAAAAGAGTTTTCGGGAACCAAAATTTGGTCCCCGAAAATCGCTTTTGGAGACACCAAACAGCGACCAAAAATATTTGGTGGCAGAAAAGAGTTTTCGGGAACCAAAATTTGGTCCCGGTAGGTCTCCTTCCGGGACCAAATTAATTTGGTCCCCGAAAACTCTTTCCTGGAGACACCAAACGGCGACCAAAAATATTTGATGTCGGAAAAGAGTTTTCAGGGACCAAAATTTGGTCCCGGTAGGTCTCATTCGGGATTAAATTAATTTGGTCCCCGAAAATCACTTTCGGAGACACTAAACAGCAACAAAAAATATTTGGTGGCGGAAAAGAGTTTTTGGGGACCAAAATTTGGTCCCGGTAGGTTTCTTTCCGGGACCAAATTAATTTGGTTCCCAAAAACTCTTTCCCGGAGACACGAAACCGCAACCAAAAATATTTGGTGGCGGAAAAGAGTTTTCGGGGACAAAAATTTGGTTCCCGAAAATCGCTTTTGGAGACACCAAACGGCGACCAAAAATATTTGATGGCGGAAAAGAGTTTCCGGGGACCAAAATTTGATCTCGGTAGGTCTCTTTCCGGGATTAAATTAATTTGGTCCCCGAAAATCGCTTTCAAAGACACCAAACAGCGACCAAAAATGTTTGGTGGCGGAAAAGAGTTTTCGGGGACCAAAATTTGGTCCCGGTAAGTTTCCTTCCAGAACCAAATTAATTTGGTCCCCGAAACTCTTTCCCGGAGACACCAAATAGCGACCAAAAATAGTTGGTGGCGGAAAAGAGTTTTCGGAGACCAAAATTTAGTCCCGATAGATCTCCTTCCGGGACCAAATTGATTTGGTCCCTGAATTTCTTTCTCTGTTTTTTTTTCTTTGTTGACACATTTATAATATTTTTTACAATTATTAATACTGAAAACATAAGAAAAATCATAAAGGCAAAATAATGCTGAATTATTATTTTTTGTTATTATTGTTATTATATTTTTTTGTTTCTTTCCCCTCTTATCATGTCGGCAGTGATGAATTCTAACAAATTCATTGATATAGACATAAGAGATTTTGGTGGCAAAAGGAAATCAGATTTTCATTGAAAATTTGAAACTGCCGCCAAGCTCTCACTCTCTATTACTTTCCCCCAATTATTCACCCCCCCCCCCCGGTGCTCTCACTCTCTGATTATTACTTTCCTTTTGTCTCTCACTCTCTCACTTTCCTCTCTATTACTTAATTTCCTCTGATTGCTTTCCTCCACCCCTGCCTAAAGCTCTTCACTTTTCTCTCACTCTCTCACTTTCCCCAAATCTCTCACGCCCATCCCATCGCCCCCGCCCTCTCGAATTCCTCCGCCCACGCCTGAAGCCGCCGCCGCCGCCGCCGCACGTGCTTTCCTCTACCCCTGCCTAAAGCTCACCGCGTGCGACCGGATTTCAGACCCATAGAGTTGAATCCTTCCAATTCCAAACCGGATTTCTTTCGTCTCAATGCCAATCACGTGTAAGATTATTTTCTTGATTTTTTTTGAGGTTTGATTTTGAAGTTTTTGGCTGTATTGTTAAGCTTCTTAATCTGGTCAGTGTGGATCTCTTAAGTTGTCTTTCCCTCCTGCCGATTCCGCCCATTCCAATAGTTTCCTTCAGTTCCTCCCTTTTCCACTTTCTCTGCTTTATTTTCGCCCACAAAAACTTTTATTTTTCACCTTCTTTTCTACTCTAAACTCTCCAGAGATTATATGGAGTGTGTAAAAAGGAGAGACGGAATTATGAAAGTTCTTTGGGTTAGAGGTGATTCAACTTTGTGCAAGGTTTTGGTAACACTTTTTTTTTTTTCCTTAAATATATTGAGACTGAACAGTTTTTTTCTTTGATTGTTGATTTTTTTTTTTTCTTTTTGGGGGTTCTTTCTCTTCTCTTAGTTTGCAGATCTCTGCAGATCTCTTTTGTCCGATTTAATTTGTTGGTTTTTTTTTTTTTTGGGTGGTTTCTCTATATAATTTTCTTTCTGTAGGCAAGGATAGAAAAAAAAAATGAATAAATAAAAGTCTAAATAATCTTTAGCAATATTAGGGAAAGAAGTAGTTCTAGACTTGGTCTACAGTTTGACTGTAAGTGCATAGACTAGACCACAGAGGATTACTTGTGCAGTTTGTATCGAAATCTTCATTGTTGTGTGTTAGAAAATTAATGTCTCGCTTTTATAAGTCACAAACTGAAGAAAGAAAATCATACCCAAAAAAAAAAAAAAAAAGAAAAGGAAAGAAAGAAGAAAAAACTATCTTGAAAACGTTTTTCAAGTTTTCCAATAGAAGTTGTTTCTTTTTCTTTCTTTTTTTTTTTTTTTTAATGGTTCTAAAATAGACTTTGATTTACACCGAGCAAAAAAATGAAACGAAAATATTGAGTAAAAAAGTAAAATAAAATTATGTCTCATTTCCGTTTATAATTTTTAAGATTTACTCTACAACCGCTAAATATTTTTAGAGATATACCCATACATACTTTTTAATGACTTCTTATACTCAAATAGAACAAAATTTCTGGACAAATGAAACGAACACTCATTTTTTCTGTAATGTTTGTTCGGTAAATATATATGTATTATTCCTCTTATTTTTGCACCGATTTGAAAATAACATGGTCCTCAAGTCTTTATACCTTTACCTTTACGGTTTAAATTTTGTTTTTCTTCATGCTTTCTAAGTCCTTTTTGTCCTGACCTTTTGACTTGGCTGTTGTTTTCCCATAAACAAGGGACCAGCGAAAGGGCTCCGAAGGATCAGTTTCGAAAGAACTACCTCAACAATCCCATGTTCCTGCTTCTGAAGTCCGAGATGATGTTCTTGACGGGGAGAGCCACCAATCAGTTTTAGCACCGAATAGAAGTTGGTGCAAAGACTTGTTTCCTGAAGAATTGCAACAAAAATCTCCAGCTGATCTCGGTAAGTAGATTAAATGTGGGGCATCATTTATTAGTTGTTTGTACAAAATTTGTGTATGTTTTGTATTGATAGTTTTGAAAGCCAAGAATAAGTGACCCTTTGACATGCTGCACAGAAAGTTTTTGTTAAAGTAATGACGAGCTTTGTTTATGTCATATAAGAGTAAATTCTTTAGAGATTTGCAAATGGTAGATAGATACCATACGTAGGTTGTATTTAAACTTGACACCTTGGAAAACTTCCCTTTGTTAAGACTTATATTTGTAACCCTACCGAAATGTGCACTACTCAAAAGGAAAAGGGCGTTGAGTTCCAAGTTACGCACCAAGCTATGGTTATACTCTAATCTATTCTGTAAGTCCAAGGAAGAAGAAAATTGTCTTATACTTTCTCAACGTTTGTAAGTGCTCTGGTAGGTGATACGATCTCTAGTTTTGAATGCCTTGCCTCCTATAATTTTGCCCTAGTTGTTATGTTCCCTTCCGTTGAAGTCGATAAAACTATTTTTCATTTTTTCTCCTCCTTTTTTGTTCCTCTTTGCCAACGACAGATGTCTCAGGAACAACAAGAGAGCAGATAAATCAATGTAAAGGATCTGCTTTCGAAGGAAACCATAAGACCTTCGAAGGTTGAGAACCTACTCTGTTGCAAAAAAAAAAACTAAATTACTCTGTTGGTCGAGAACCTTAGAAACGAAGTTGTGAACAACAAACAGCGTGTAACAGATATGGAGGGCAGGATAAAAATACAAGATGAGATGATGAAAATACAAGACGAGAGATTGAAAAGACAAGATGAGCTAATCCAACAACTTCTTCAACAACTTAATCCGCTTTCAAATCATTCGGGATTTTTATCGCAAAGGCAAAATAGACCGCTGTCGCCGTTGCCACCATTAGCCACTATGACCTAAGTTAGCTTTTGTTTTAATTATACTTTATCTTCGTTTGATACCTATTATAGTTAAACATTTACTATAAATTGTTTAATGTGTTTAGAGATTTGGAGTCTTTTTAGCTAATATAACATATTTTTCTTGCGTTATCATTTTTTATAATTGTACATTTATAGATTGAAAAATATGTGACTATTTTCAATAGGTTGCAAATATTACTGTTACTAAAAAATTTTGGTCGCTCAAACTTTCGGTTACAAAAATATTTGGTAGTTAAAAAACTTTGCAAAATACCTTTTGGTTACAAAGAACTTTTATTGATTTAAAATTACAATATAAGCCATTGTAGTCCACAAAACAAGCAAAAATGAGGTTTAGAGCAACAAATTTCAACTAGTTACTAAACTAACCAACCTATTATGAATAAATACTTATCACAAAGCCCTTGGACTTGAACCAACATTTTTTTTTTCTTCTTCGTAAAAGACAAGGAATGAATACCTTTCTTAGCTCTAGATTAATTAGTATCTTTGTGGGATTGTGTGCTAGCTTGGGGGGAGTGTGAGAATAGTTGAAAAGTTGGTGGTTTTTGAGGGGAGAAAATCAAAGGAATAGAGGGTGGTTTTGTAGTGGAAAATGGAGAGAAAAGTGTGGTTATTGCTAGGTAAAAGTCACTAGGTGCTAGGGTTTCATTATAAACCTTTTATAGGAAAGCTCTTGGATATTTTGAATAATTTTTTAACCCATCTTCAGCAGCAAAAAAATGTTTTCCCCGAGCCTTGTGTGTATGTGGTGATTTGAATCTCTTTCGACCAACTAAAGATCACTTATGACATGTACTAGTATGTACATGTCCTTGTGTGTTATATTTTCCCTCTTTGTACATGCAATTTCTTGGAAGCTTGGAGTATGCTTGGTCTCATGCAATACTTGCAATAAGACTCCCCAATTTTTGGCTCCAAAATGCCAGAACTGATCCACTCTCAAATGGTATCCATTCTTGACCTATCTTCTCCATTTTGGTCTCTTGGATCAAGCCATGCTTGACTCACCAACATTGATTTATTTCCTAATCTCCACCATGGTTCTAAAGCTAGATTTTTCCACAATTAAATGTTGACAATAGAATTTCTTCCATGTTCTTTTGTGTGCCACATAAGATTGACACAATTTATTTGTAGCTTTAGGTACTATTTTGTGCTAATCTACACTTGATTAATTTTGATAAATTCCAATTATTTATCGTATAAAATAAGATAGTCATATCTAATAATCTCAACTTAAGTGACCCACAGAAATTGTTGATGTCACTCATCACCACAAGAGTACTTAACAAATTACTTTTCACGTAGCCTTGAAACACAACATCATTCATCATATATGAGTGTTTAGATTAGGCACTAGAATTTGAGATGATACATGCTCTTCCATGAAATTTCTAATAGATGACATAATTTGGAAATTTCTAACTAGAATGTGTCATAAAATGTACTAGTATGAATATGCTAATGGAAATCTTGTGAGTTAAATGTTTAATTCCTTATTTTTGTTTAATTCACAACAAGAAAGCATCTTAGAAAAATATTGATCATTAAAATTCTCATCATTTACAAGTCATGCCTCTAACAAATAAGAATGCTAACTTTCAGCCATAATGGTTTCACTTTTGATATATGGTAAGATACAATATCGTAAATATGAAGTCATTTATTTGTTTCATGTATGATCAAGATCAATTGCTTATTAAAATGAATTGATTAAGTAAAATAAAATTGTTAAACAAATGCATTACACTTTAGGTCATGAGAATGCGAATAGACTCGAGTATCATAATAGACAAAAAGGTCTGATCGTAATCGATGCCTTTTTGTTTATGCATATCCTTTTGTTACAAGTCTTGCTCTAAAAGTTTAAACTTTCTCATCACTCCTCCTTCTCTTTTATGTATCAGCACCACAATTTTAAAGGGTGAATATGATTAGCACTAAGAAGCAAACTATGTGACTGACCACGACAGAAATATTTTAGCCGTACTTTTTTCTTAATCTGTTTAGTATCAAGATTATCTCTCTAGTAGAAGCATAAAAGTTAAAAATTGTATTATTAGGAACCTCAAGCAAACATTTTTATATATATAGTATCTATATCTCTTTTGACGAAGAAATACGTTTACACCTGAAAAGAATTAAGCATAGCTTTGAGAATTTTCTCCGAGGCTGGCCACTGTTTATCGTTTGCGCTAGCTACGAACAAGACAACCGTGTTTCCCTTTGCCGTTGCCTTCGCAAGGTTGTGTGAACCCGTCAGTGCATAGGGAGTCTCAAGTACGTATTTGTAATACTGCATGCACCAGAATGAGAAAAAAATTTGTGAAGAAATTACTTTTAGGAAAAATAGGAGAAAGACTAAAACAAGCGAGGTTTTAGTACATTATTAAGATTCCTATAATCTAACTTTATCAACTATGAAAAGTAAATTGGCGTCTACAACTCGAGAGGAATTGAACGCCGGACTTTCAAAGAGCCAAATGCAAAATGCAGGACCACCAAGCTTTGTACATGAATATTTAACAAGCTGAAAAGAAAGAAAGAGAAGCATTTTGCATTTTAAATTAGGATTTGAGTATAAACCATCTGCTCAAAAATTAAGTATACATAACTCAAATCCTGTCCGTTTATCAATGCTAATACAGAGAAGCATGGTTTAAAATTTTGGTGATTATTTCGTCGAAGAATGCGAAAGGGGAAAGGTATAGTCGATGCAGAAACCGTATCACTGGCACATCGCTAAAAACAAGCGTAGTTAAAAGCTTTTACCGTCGCAGCCAACAGTTTAGCATTTGTGGTTTCCATCCATAAGACAGGTTTTATATCTCTCCTTGTGTTTACAAAACACATACGCACATACTTATACATGTATATAAATATTGAGAAAAATATATGGTGGAAGGAACTTTACCGTCTGATCACCAAGCTTTTCAACTGAGGACTCAAGGAGCTCGTCTGGATCATATGTGTTTCCGGTAACAAAAGGTCCAAGAGAAGCAATCAGTTTCTCAGGGGTCCCGATTTCTTCTATTGTTGCATTTGGTTTATTGGTCAGCCGTATTAGAGGTGAAGCTACTACCTGAATTTTCCCTTGTTTTTCATCTTCAAATTTTACCTCGATCCAAGGCTCCGCGCATTTTGGTTGGCAGTAATTGCCGGATAAAATGTTAGCCACACGCGCCTGCTTCCATGTTGGTGGAATTATGAATTGGTAGGGCTGCACATTTCCTGCAAGGAGCTAAATCTCAAGTATCATTAGCGTATATAACATAGAATGAAAAACAACTCAGAAACTAACATGTTAAACATTGACCAATATACTAGAATAATCTTAAATTCCACTAAAATTTGAAAATAATATCTATCCCCAGGCATAAGTAAGATAATCACCACAAATGTGACATCATATCAGAATTGTCACATAATAATGCGCGACACATCTATTATACTTTTTGTCACATGACTCTTTTATTGTGCTACCACATGTAACAGATACTTTTTCAATCAAGGTTCACAGTTCAAAAAGAAGCAAAACCAAGTTCTAGAATTAAGAAAAACTACCCCCATAAAACTATTGGCAATACATACTGGCCCCGATCCCTCATTTTCTTTCCCCCTTTTAGCTTTTTAAATTTCTTCTCATGACACGGTCGAAAAGTAAAATTCGTGGCCGAAACTTATAAATCACCTTAAACTACACTTTATCAATAAAAAAACAACAATAAGTGTCACTAATAAAAATAGTTGCTACACTGTGATGCTGAAAAAAAGATTATAATAAATAAATAAACGGCACAAGGTGATACAATTTAAAAGGAAAAAATTCGGACGAAATCCTCAACCTTTGATCCAATCCTAAATCTCAATTGCTCAATTTTCATATCACAAACCAAACCGGCTACAGTTTACCGATACCCCTGATTCAATGCAGGGATAAACACTCCATATATCGTAAAAAAAAATTTCAAGTTTCGAACTACTCCCTTCACTAAATCAAAACAGCACTCTAAAATTGGTCACCCCTATCCTGCTTCCTCCATAAAAAAATGTCTTCCAACAAAAATGAAAATGTAAATTCTCAGGAAAAACATTTCAAATGAAAATCTTAATTTCCAGGTTGTTTTAGTTTGAATAAAAGAAAATTCAACAGATACATTACTCAGGAATTGATAGTTCGCAGCTATCCCGAAAAAAATTTCAAGTTTGTATGAAAAAACAAAAACTTTGAGAGAATTAAATATGTTTGTTGCTTGGTTACCCGCACGAAGAGCAGGAGTGTCTTTGGGAGAAGCTTTGAAGAAGACGAAGGAAGGATCGGACCGCGAAGGCGGGAGGTAGGACCCGACCTCTACCTCCCTAGCGGCGGAAGGCGACGGTGTTTTGAGATCGAGAAGAAGAGGAAGCAGAGCAACACTTCTCAAGAAATCTCTTCTGAGTGTGGTCTGTTGTTGAGTTCGGTTCTGAGGAAATTGAGCTCTGAATGAAGGGGAAGGCGAGAGATTTATTGGCGGTTTCGAAGCGGAAGAAGAGCGCGTGACGATTGAGGGAATTGGAGGAAGAGGAGTAGTCGCCATTTTATAGAGAGAGTTGTTTTTAGAATGGACAGAGAGTGAGAAAGAGTGAGAGAGAAGTAGGTAACGGTTTAACGGACTTTGTCATTCTCTTTGTGATTATCTTATCCAATTTTGGATGACGCCACGTAGGCGTGGTCCGAGTTGCAAAATAGTGAGTGAGTTGTGATTCGGTAAGAGCACCACCATAAGTGACTTTTTAAACCCGTTCCAGCTTTCTTTTTTCTTTTTCTTTTTCTTTTTCTTTTTTCCTCTAATAAAATATGAGTTGTTTCATTTTCGCCCTTTTAGTAACCCGTTCCCCTCTAATTATGTGCGTATCAGTCTTTTAAGACTTCTCTCCGTACATTAGAAGTTAGAAAAATCATCCAATCAGAGGTTGTTTTGCTGATCCGCTTGGTTTGGAGTTTTAGAGTTATATTGATAAGAGTTGAGTTTTTAAATTATATGTTGGATTAAAAGTAAACTATTTGGAGTTAAGAAAATGTGAAAACTTAAAATCTAGTCAGAATACATACATATATATATATATATATATATAGCTCTTGTTTCGACGCACTTGAATTTCTATCCAATTTATTTAAAAAAAATATTTTAAATCATCTTATTTCGATTTGAGACAACAAAATTACGTATTTTTAAAATTTGAGTTTTTAAGTTAGAATTAAAAATGTAAAAAGTGAAACTGAGTTTACTTTAAAAGAAAAAGATTTAAAAAAAAAAAAACAATTCGAATTGTTTGGTTGGAGTGAACCAACCAAACAATTGGAATTGTCCTCACAATTCATTAAAAAATAAAAAATAAAAAATAAAAAGTATATCTCCACCTCGATCGATTCTACATTTCTCATACGATTTCTCCATCCAAATCTAAATTGGTAGTGTTATTGAGCTTTTGTTTGTTTGTGTATTTTGGTTTTTAATTTTACATTGATATGGACTCTTGTCGCTCAGTTTTGGGGGGGGGGGGGGGGGGGAATCTATGTTGTCGATGATCAATTTTGTTTACACAAATTCATCAACGAGAAAATCCAATTTTGGTGGTAGATAGTATTTTGAAAGACCTAGATCCCATGTCTCATTTTTCTGTCAATTGATTTGTCCCTCCAATGAAGATTTGAACATTTTAAATTTAAAATTCAACTCACAATTAGCACTTCTCCGCTCCTTCCATTGTCAATTTACACATGATATTATGTCTCTCATTGCCTTTTACTTGCCCGCGCTTAAATACGAGTAAATCTCTCATATTAGTTAATTCAATTTTTTTGTGTGGGGCCCACAATATACATTTTAATTATATTTATAATTTTTTTGTTTTTTGCTTTTTCTCCTCCTTGTCCCTCCTCCGATTCCCAATCCACTCTCTGGAGCCAAGATCGGGTTAGGCCGTCGTCAATGCCAAGGAAGAACATTGAGCTTTGCAGAGTGTTGCTTGTTGGTCTGATTACGATGAGGCTTTCATGGAGGTCCAAGTGTCACCGATCGGAGACAGAGGAGAGAGCGATTATGAAGTCCTTGGAAATAGAGGAGTTAGATCTAACAGCACAGCTGACAATGCCTTGACTCACTCATCATCCCTAATTTTTGCCCTTTGTGGCTGTCAACTACTTCGAGTTTGACATTGTCGGTGCTGAGGGATTTCGCTCTTCTTGGTGTTTTGTTATTCGACTTTACTGTTTTTTCATTTTTTGTTTGTAATAACGGTGGTTCTTACCCCTACTAATTTGGGTATTTGTCTTATTTGTTTTGTATTTGGTTTTGTTTCTCATCTGTAATATTTTCTATTTTTATACAATTTTTTTATATGACCTTGGAGCTACAGGTTTTTTTGGCATTGGTTGATCATATATTTACATTAGCTATAGACGATATGTTAAAAGAGTCATGTGTTTAACAATATTTGGTGTATCTTTTTGGGTGTCAATAACTCTAAGAGTTATTTCACTATTTTTGTGCATTTAATTGAGTTTTGTTCTTGAGTTTTTAATTTAATTTTCCTCATTAGTTAAGTATTTTTCTTTTCTTTATAGGTAAGTTTTAGAGGTGGGCACAAGATCCATTCATCCAATGCATCCAACCAAACCGACGTAATCCATCAAAAAAAATTTTGGGAGAATGTCACAAATGCCACTATTTCAAAATCTCTTGACATTTTTGACATGGTCTTTGGACAGTTTACTTCTTTGTCATCCAAGAGGATTAGACAAAGGTCAAAAGATACTAGTCAAAGGTTAACGTAATATGCATTATTGAAATTATCCATATTAATGAAATAAAAAACCTACATGACACCAAATTGCTCATTTTGAGAAAATTCTACTAGAATATTTCGTGTTTTCAACATGGATAACCAAACGAACTACCAATTCTAGTCATTTAAATATTCTAGTAGAATATTTTAGATATTCTACTAAAACATATTTTTTTTCAACATTGACAGTTGGAAGTATCCAAACCTAGTCACCGATGCCGACGCCAATGCCAATCGTCGAAATATTCTAGTAGAATATTTTGAGTATTCAGCTAAAATATTTTTTATTTTCAACACGGATGGTCAGATGTCTCCGACTCTAGCCACGGGCATCGGTTGCTAGAATATTCTAGTAAAATATTTTGATTTTCAACATAAATGTGTTGGAAAAAATGGATTCGATATCAAAGTTACGGTGCAGCGGAAATTTTAAAATTTTTATGCCAATTCAAAAAAAAAGCTCATGATGTATATAACAATAAATTAAATACATGATCAAACGTACCTTGTTTCTCGGATTTCGGAATTACTAAAGTGTCGACTAATGTGTCTTCTCTACTATTCTCGAGTCCCTACGTCTCAGAGTGTGTGTGGGCACACGTGCTATGAATCCAAGTGACCGGTAATTCTTTTAAGTCTAGATCCTACTTTTTCAATCACAATGTGCTTTGTTAAGAATTTGATCTAGGTTTGTTCTTCAAGACTATAAAACAGGAACTGGTTAACCTTCTATGAAAAATATCACTCGGCTAAACATTCCTTACAGTTTTGATTCAATGGAAATTTCTCTCATTTTCTCACACCCAAGAAGGACGAATTTTCTCAAGCTCAAAAACCCTAGTTTTGGCGTTTTCTCTCTCTCCCAAAAACGTCCCCTTTTGAGTGTATGATTAATTGTTAGCTTTTTTCAAGAACCTTTAGCTTTTATATAATATTCCAATCCCTTTTCAAAAATATCTTCTACTTGAAAAATAATTAATAATTATTTTTCTAAATAATCTTTTGAACCAAAGGATCATCAAAATTTCGGGCTAGGTTTTTTGATGCTAATAGACGCTTTTTTTGCTAAGGGAGGGACTCCAAAAAATTCGTCCCCTATTTTCTAGGGGAGTCAAATTTTTCCTCTGCATAATATGGAGGTTGATCGGTGGTTCAAATTTAAATTAAGAATCTAAACCAATCAAAAAGTCCTAATCCTATATAGATTCATACTCCTTTAAAACCCTTAAATTTAAATAAGATTCTTTTATTTGAATTTAAATAAATATTTTTCATAAACATTATCCATATTTATTAATTTAAATAAATTGAATATTTTAGATTTCCTTTCCACCAAAAAACCGTGCACCAATTTTTAAGAAAAGAAAATCTAACAAATAAGCGTCATTATTTAAATCAATTAATAATTTAATGTTATGAATATATTTAAACAATTTTAAAACAAAATTTTCTTCCCTCCATCCATTAAAATTCTTGCACTATTAATTAGGAGAGAAAAATTTTGTTTTTCAAAATTAAATAATTTAAACACAATCTTATTTCTAAAATTCAATTAACCAAAATAATTAACAAATAATTATTTTATTCACAACCAATTATGTATTGACAAATCACATTATTTATCCACATTAATTTCACATGTCCAATCCTTTTTCGGGATTGTATGTTAGAGAGTACCACGTCTTAATAGACATTTTTAAATTCTTATTTAATTTATTGATCTCATTAAGAACAAATCCCGAGATACTTAGTAGAACTATATGAGCTAGTAGAAGGACCCGATAGAAATATGTGAAGAGGCTACTATAATTGTGAAAAATTAATCCGGGATTAATTGTTTATCAATTATCAACTTCAGGACTATTCCACTAAAAGTCTAAAGCTGAACTCCCATTTACATATCGTATTATGAAAGCTCTCTAACGCAGTACTTCTTCCATGATTTATTCATCGCTTGCTTAATCCCCATATGTTATCCATGATTGAATTAAGGACTTTTCCTGTTTTACCTTTTCAATCATTTTAACTTAAAGTTTCATTATTCTCCATTGAAAGAATCACTAATTGTAAAGTCATATAATTGGTAAACCATCAGAGGACACAAAGTCAAACCAATGGCTAAGATCTTGTTATATTATCTTTTAATTCCCGAATAATACCTTTAAGTAGATAACATGTACTATCGTTAAGATAGCTATGGATTCTGTATTTATGAATCTCGATTTTTCCATCCATAAGTCACACACCCAAAACACAAGTATATTGACTATCAATTATTAGTGTCTTACCTATAATGGATCAAAGTGCATAAGTCATGGATGCGAACTCAAGTATTCATTTTAAAATTAAGATTAATGCAGGATGATAATCAAAGTGTCATTGATTCTTATAAACGGAATTATTAAACCGAGTCAATTAACACTTTAAGTTTAGTACAATGTCATACCTCAATACTGGTATACATTAAAGTTTCTACTCGGAACCTATCCGATGGTCAAGACAAACCATCCCTCCAAGAAAGTAGACAACCTTTAAAATCTTATCATGAATAAGATCCCCAAATCTTATTCCATCGATTGCGGACCATTTATTTAGACTGTTATCAGATTACCACGTCTTCTATATATACCCCGTATACATATGGTAGTCGATATATTACCAACAGCTTCGGAGTATTTTATATTTGCTCAAAATAATCATACAATCAACAAATGAAAGTAAATAAGACACAACTTATTAAACATGAATAAACTCTTTTTATTAATATCAAAATGTCATATTTATAAAAAATCCCTAAAATTAATTTTTTATCCTTAGGATACATATAGATCCCAACAAGATGATTAGACATCTCTGGCTTTAATTATCGGTGCCGATCACCGGAATATTATAGTAGAATATTGTTGGTATTCTACTAGAATATTTTGGATATTATATTAAAAAATTATTCATTTTCAGCATGAATCGTTGAATGTCTCCAGCTCCATGCCCAAAGCCAGTTGCTAGAATATTCTAATAGAATATTTTGAATATTTTATTAGAAAATTTTCTGATTTCAGCATAAATGGTCAAACATCTCTCCAAAGCTTTGCCGTCACCATTGCCATTGCCCAAAGCTTCTCTGGGAGGTAAGTTCGAGATCCAGCCTTACAACAAACAATGATAACATCTCCGATGGGGGAGAGAGAAGGTGAGCAATCGACAGTGAGATTCTTGGGTCCACAACTTTCCAACATAGGGAGTGAGATGATCGGAACAACGAGCATGCTCACAATATCAATGATCGCTGGAATTGGAATATTTAATCTGAGAGAGATAGATGAAAGAGAGAGTTAGTGGCAAATATTTGGTTTTTTGTTTTGCTATTTGTTTTAATCAAGGATGAAAATGTCCATGACATTGTTCATATTTCCATGACATTATCCATATTTTGAAGTCTCGACATAGATAATAGGGGGAAAGAATATTTCTTCTTTGAATATCCATCAAATGTCTACAATGTCCAAAAATATACGCAATATTCATGAATATCCGTGAATATCTAAGATATTTTCGGATATTTCCACAAAATATCCAAAAACTCGGAGATCCTTTTTTTTTTTTTTCAAAAATTTCAATTTCATTACACATTTTGATTTTTTTTAATGGAATAATATGTAAGAACATGCTACCCAAGATAAAGATCGTGGTTGTAAGATAGTAGGTGAAGGTATTGGGTGATTGTATCATATAAAAAAAGCATAGTGTGATTAAAATGAGTCAAACTAATAAGGATTCATCTTGAATTTTGATTTCATGAGCTTAAAAATTGAGCGAAGTTCATACAGTTATAATCCTCCTTATAGTTCTCCAATTATGCCTAATTTAGAAGTACAAAATCTAGATGGTTTTTTTGATATATTGGTATATCTTTCACTACAAATTGATACCAAGATGTCATTGGATCCCCATCAAGACTATTCATCAAACTGGACAAATCAACAATATCTATACATGTGAGATATTAATAATTACCTTCAAAACCATTCAAAAGTAATATTTTAACAAATGTATTATTTATATTAGATAAGGATCGACACCAATACAATATTTTCCAACCTACTAGAAACTCTTTTTAGATTAAGTATACTTGAAACTTATATCTACTCTTTTATATTTGACTTTTAATTTTTATATACTTTATTATATTACAGTATGTTATCTATAATAATTAATAAGTACATAATATTATATTGAAATTATAATCAAAGCTTAATTATTGTGTTTTATTATTATATTATGTAATTAGCTCTCATGTTTGATTAAAAAAATATTATTTTTGGTATAAACTTAGTTTAAATTAAGTAATATTTATTTTTTTGATATTTTGTAGAGTTTTAGCAAAATTTTAAATTTTTTTTAGTATCCATTTTTTCTCGAGATATCCGTTGATATTGACATTTCTATCAACATTATCCATAAATCAAAACTTCAACAACTCTAGAAACATCGACATTTTTATCCTTGGTTTTAATTATGCCACTTTGTAGCAATAGTTTAAATTCTGTTATTATTTTAAAACACTATTCTGTATTATGCTATTTTGACTAATCACTCCTTTTTTTTTTCTTTTTTTTTTTTATAGGGTGGCGTTTTCTTTTTTTGCCTTTCTTTGCTTAACCCCTTTTTTGGGCCTTTAAAAAAAATCCTATTATATGCCTATTATAGCCCTCTCGGAAATTTAGAACAATCAATATCCATTTTTAAAAAAATCCCACAAAAAACCTCACATTTTATTAACTATAATGTTTTCACTTTATGTAGTATTTTATTATGTTGGGTGATTTTGTATATTGTTCTATAATAAATCGATGACGAAGAAGTAAATACATATTTACAAAATGTAATTAGTCTTTTTTAGTAGACTTTGATAAGTTTTTTTTTTTTTTTTAATTGAAAAGGTAAGTATAATCCAATCATTCAATCCAATCTAATGGATTTTGATTGGATTGGACCAGATTGGATGATAAAAATAAATTAGATTGGATTGGATTAAATTGGATTAGTTAGATTTTAAGGATCTTTTCACAATTAGATTGAATCATGGATGCTAAAAAAATGCTAGTTTCAATTCAATGCCCACCTCTAGTAAATTTAGTAGTGAAGGGCAAATAGTGCTTTATGCACTCACTTGGAAACATAGTGATCATTAAGAAGCTTTAAAAAAGAACAAAGCTGACCCTAGGAAAATAGAGAAGCAATCAGCCCTAAGAAACAAGAAAAAGAGAAAAGTAGAAAATGAGTCGGCTAAGGTTTCAGGACCACCTCAAGGTGTGTCGTTTGACCTCCGGCCTTAAAAATTGGTTACTGGGCTCATATCATTGTGAGTTTTTACGGTGGTGGCTGTGTTTGGTTGGCTGGTTTCATTGGAGCAAATCTGATGTCAATTAGAGGATGGATTCTAAACAACTTGGAGGTATTTTGTAACGCTTTTCTCATTTGGAGGTTATACTCTTTCTAGATTTGTTCTAAGTGGTGAACTTCTTGTGGAGATGGTGGGTTTCACTCTAGATGCTAATGATGGTAGCGCATGTATTTCGTGTTCTATTGTTCGAAGGCATCTCATCAGCATCGTCACTTGTCCGCTAAAGCGTTCTCCTACTTTGATGTTTCTCCAGTCGATTGCATTTTCTTTGAAGGCTTGCAACAGTCATGCTTTAGTCTTTGATTTTTTATGTTTTAGTCTAATAAAAGCGTTGATATTTCCTCTATGTTATATTTCCACCAGATAACATAGAGGTGGTTTTTCTAATGTTTGAGTTTGTTTTTTATCCATCAGATTTAGGTCTTGGCGAGCTAAAAGTTCCGCTAGCTATGGGTCCTAGTTGAGATGTTTGTGGCCTTGGTACTACATGTTACATGCTTTCGATGTATCAAAAAGGTTCCATCGATTGTAATAGTTTCAAAATGAGCCATATACGTGTTCAAATTGATGTGTTGAGAAATTTTTCTAATATTAAATCCATCTTGTATCGTTTTCTTTGTGTTTTATCAGATTTTATTAACGAAATCGGTTTTTATCAAATGTTTTATATTATGCATCTTATGATCATCTGTATTATATTTAATATTTATAAGACATTTTAATTAAAATAATTATATCTTCAAAAAGAAAAAACAAAAAAAGCTAAGGGGCACCATCTGGTGCCCTCCCCACATGATTTGGCTTCCGACGTGGATGTTCAGCTTTGTGCCTTTTGTCTTACATGCTTTGTTTACTGGGACCCACTAATTAATTAAAAAAATTAAAACCGAACAAACAAACAAACGAATACTCGAGCTCCTCACTTCCTCTGGTGGGTTCATGTATGTGTATCTCCATGGCCAAGGCAGCAAAGATCTCCCATGAAGGAAGTCTGAACTCTAATGAAATCCGAACTCCTCCAGTCTTCTTCTTCTTCTTCTTCTTCTTGAAATCTCAACTCCTCCAGTCCTCTAATTTGTTTTTTTTTTTTTTTTTTTGGCCTCTCTCGTTTATTTTTATGCAACTTCTTCTACAAGAATCATCACCCTCTCCCTTTGCAATAGCACGTTTATTCTGTGAAGTTTCAGATTTATTTGTTATTAGAGTGTATTTTAGATGTGTAAATATATATTAATTTTTTTTTTCTTATAATAGTTTCTTTTTTGCTGACTTCTCGTCTTCTACAAAGGAGATGGGTTTACGAGAGGAAGAGAGGGGCAAAAAATTTAAAGCTATTTTGCCTTTCGAACAAGCCCAGGATCAAAAGAAATTTTTACCCTCTACCTCAAATCTCCACCGGATCGAAAATTTTTAGATCTGAAGAGATGGTACCAAGAGCACTGCCCAAACCCAAACAGAATTTTATTTACCAAAAAAAAAAAAAGTGTTAAATAAACTTAGATCTACGTTTTTGTTGTAAGCATCCCTTTCGCCGGAGATGAAACTATGGAGGCCGGAGGCGGGAAAAGAAAGCAGGTTTAAAAATGAAGAAAAAAAGTCATATTACTTAAAAAATAACGGGTCCCACATTTCCTACTTGTTTTGTCCACAGGGAGTCAGGTCATGTGGTGATGAGCGGCGGGTGCCCTTGAGATTAGGTCTTGTTTGACAACCATTTCAACTCTAACTCATTTCAATTTTTTTTTTGTTTTTTTCTTAAAAAATTTTTGTCTTTTTTCCAAAAAGTTTTTTATCTTTTCTGAAAATTCAAAAAAATTTACTATTACAACTAAAATATTTCAACTCAAACTAACACATCAAACACTCTCTTAATACTTTCAAAAAACATATCAAAATTTATTATTCGGATCAAAATTAGACCCACGTGGATGAGGACGCACAAGCACCAGCTCGCCATCATAACCGTCGGATCAGCACTCAGATCTCGCAAATGAGCGAGTGCGTGACACGCGTAGCATGAGGCCAGTCTCCAGCTGACCACATCAAACCAGTAGAGCGTGCCGAGTCCGCTGCTACGCAAGCAATCAAGAGCTCGTGAGCTCGCTTTCTCGTCCAGCCGAATATCGCCACGCGTTCAGAAATTCCCGGAGCCCATTCTCGCATTGCAAAACGTGGCTTGGGCGTACCAGAAGCGAGCGCGCTGCAACTGTTGCATGCTGAAGGGAAAAAGTAAATAAATAAAACAAATAAATAAATAAGAAGCGGTGTGCTTTTCGAGCTGCTGGGAGTCTTGGGGGATGTTTTGGAAAGCTGGGAAGGCTGAAAGCCAAACCAAAGAAGAAAAGGAAGAAAAAATGGGGAAGAAGAAAAAGGAAGAAAAAAAAAACAATATTAGTGTATGGTTTTTGTTTCAGGATTTTATTTTTATTTTCAGATTTAGGTTTTTAATTTTCCATAAGGGGTAGATGCCATTTTGAAGAGTAAGAGTAGGAGGAGAAATTTGAGGGAAAAATTTTTGGATTTGTGACAAGAGTTCATGAAGTTTTTCCTTTCTATTTTCCAATATCTTTAAAATTTTTGTAATTTGATAATGTTTGAACCCTTTTATTTGCTTATTTTTATTTTCAAATTCGTTTGTAAATTGATTTGTGTTCTAGGGTTCTAGTGGATCCTATTAAGGGAATTCAATTTATTTTTGCTCTTGTGAATTGATTGTTGATTGTTTGACATTGTTTATTCTATTATATGCTTAATGCTTCTGATGATTTTGACTATTCATTACCATTCATTATGTAGTATTGTTGGACTTGAATGAAATTAGAAGACGAAATTTAGGTCTTGTCAATAATAGGAAAGCATTTTGCAATTAGAAATAAAAATATATCATTGATGCATGCATTGTCATTTTGAATGTTTAAACTTAATGAATTTATGTTAATTAATATCTCATAAGAATGTAGGGGTCTTAATTATTATGAATATTCGTACTGGTTTTTCGAAAGAGGCAAGTAGGTAATTTTGTGTTTTCAGCTAACAATTCATTAATTAAAATTACTCAAGTAGACGATAGATTTATTTTAAATAAAATTAATCGGGTGAGATTAGATCCTTATAATTTGTTTCTATCATTTTAGTTTCATCTTTCTCAGTTTAATTTTATTAATTTTGTTTAATCTAGTTTAATTATTTTTTTCTTTTTAATTTGTCAATTGAATAATTCTTGAGCTACTAATTTCAGTAATTAATGATATTTAAATGCAATTCTTGCGTGACAATGTTCTTACTTATTATTCTTTTAGTTGTTCGACTTGTATATTTACGAATAGATTTCCACAATAAATGTATTTTGTGTGTGAAATCTAGCAGCATCATTCAAGTTTATTGATGGAACCAATTGTCTATTAATATTGAGTTTTTTTTTAGCAGGGGTTTCTTTGTGTGAACTGGTGATTATACTGTTTTTCATGCTTTATACTATATTTTTCCGTTCTAAAAAAAAAAAATGTTTAGTCGGGATTTTAAATGAAAATTTTAAAATTCATTGGAGGAATAGAGAGAGACAATGGGATATCAGTCATAAACCAACCTATTTTAGTCATATTGCGGTTGATTCAATTGGTTTTCATTCACCAAAATGAAATAAATAAATAAATCAAATCAAATCAAATCAAAGTTTAGTTTCCAAAAATTTCATCCAGTCCCAATTACTAGTATTTCATCCCATACAACCCTATCGATTTGAGCATGATTTGAAGTGACCTGGAGCAATCCGTTTTGGGCTTGGGTATTTCTTCTGGGCTTTGAATTTTTTCTCTTTGAGAAAAGGAAAGCAGCCCCTTGCATGCTTATGCTTAAGATTTTTACCCTGTTAAATACTTATTGGATATTTGTCCCGTTGACTAAGTTGACGTTTGGTTCGTTAGTTCATTTCTAATTAAAATATACTTTTTTATCTCAATTTTTATCTTTTTCTGAAAAAGTTTTTGTCTTTTTCTGAAAAATTTTTTGTCTTTTCTGACAAATTTTCAACTCAAACTTAAAATTTTCAAACTCAACTAACGAACCAAACGAAGTCTAATTTTTTATTTGACTAGACACACTAATTTACCCTTAAATCATAACTATCATGACACTTTCCCTACTCTCCTTTTCTTTCTCTTCCTCTACTTCTTTTTCTCTGACTTCTTCCTCCCTCCTTCCTCCCTTTGATGTTGTTAGAATCACCTAGGCTATCAGGCTCGGCGGCGCTAGAGATAATGACATTGGCTTAGTAGCCTTGAGAATAGATCGTAACCGGGAGTCGCACCGTCGACAGCCTCGTGAGCAGATCACACCCTATTTCTCTCAACCGTACTCTATCTTTCTCTGATGCGTCTTTCTATCTCTCTCTCTCTCTCTCTTCTCACTTTCCCTCTTCATCGCACTCTCTCTATCTCTAATGCATACACTATTTCTCTATTCCCATCTCTCCTTTCTATCGATGTGACATTAATCGGAGTCACATCAGTTGAAGTTCTCAAGCATGGCAAATAGGAGATCTACGATCGTGGTTTGTCAGGGCTTGGCCGTCGGTGGGAGCACAGGTTCGTGAGGGAGGGGAGATGGGAAATTAGGTTTTGTTTTTTGTTTGTTGTTTTTTTTTTTTTTTTTTCAACTTAGGGTTTTTCAATTTTGAGAGTTAGGTATTTTTAGGTAATTAAATCTTTTTGATAATATGATTTTTTTTTTTTTTATACAATCATGTTAAGATGAACATGGTGAAATAACAAACTAATATGACGAATTATATCAATCAATCTACTTGAATATTACCAATAATCTAATAAAATATAAAAAATAATCCGGTGGAATATTAAAAAATCTGGTAAAAAAATATCAAAATAATCTTGTATAGTATAAAAAATAATTTTGGTAATCTACCAAAATACTTTGTGGCGACTGGAGACCCATGTTAATTATCAAAAATTCTTCATATATTTAAAATTCAATATACCAAATGAACTCCTTTGAGGTTCAAAGTATAACTTTGCAAACTATTCTAATCTAAATTATATATTTTCCAAGAAATAATGCTTGAGTAATTGTAAAAATAATTGTTGAGATAACATATGTATGTTAATTGATCTTTTTCCGTTAAAGCTCAATAAATTGTGTTGTTTGGATTTACCCAAGTAGGTGGACTTTGTTTGTGAACATGCAAAAATATGTCATATGATATTTGTGGATAAGGATAGTAAAAATGACATGATCATCTTAATTTTCTTTTCGCATGCTTAGATTCCAAATAATTTTTTTTTTCTTTTTGAAACATGATTCTTGACTTTTTTTGGTTCTGTAGTTTTATTCATGACTAGAAAATGCCAATTGTCAAAAATAAATATTTCATGTGAAAAGAAAAAAATTTTCTTTTATTTCTTTTTAAAGTCTTTTTCTTCTTTGTCATATACGTAGAAAGTAGTTAGATATTTGACGGATAAATCTGTTGAAACATTCAGATAATATCTATATGTACCTAGATATTTCAGCAAAATTATGAAGGAAGATAATGGATATTGATATGTTACAGAAATTTTTCAAAAATTATCGATATCAGATGAATACTCTGATAAGAAATATCTTTACCTTCCTCGTTTATGGACACTTTTGGGAAAATATTGACAAAGTTGTCGATATTTTCATCATTGCCAGTGATTGGAGACCGTCGGTGGTCCATGTTGACTCCAATTGTTAAAGGGTATTTTGGTAGATCTACCATATTACCTTTTTAGTTGGCTGGCGGTAATTTTGAAAAAACATATTATATTGACTTTTGACATATCTTATAGGAGAACAAAATTCTTGAAACCACTACAAAGGGCACAATATTCCAGAGTGTGGTATTTGAGGGAGGACAATCCTCAAAATCACTCCTAATTGGGAAATTGTGGAAATAGCCTCTTCGATGCACAATTTGTTGAGTTTTGCTCTCTCTTAATACTCTCTTGAAATTTTGACCCTAGATTTTTTTCTTTTCTTTTTTTAACTGTCCACTGAAAAGATTAAAATGTCCTCATTATCTAATAAATCCTAGAACGTCACTATCAAATCTTTTACGGTTGCCCCTCTATCTCTTCTCCCTCTCTGCTCTCACAACCGTTTCTGTGATGACTTAACTATCTCAAGTCGTTCCATAACTGACTTTTCTTTATTAACAATCTAACGAAAATGATGAATATTTTTTTTTCTTTTTTATAATAATCATATCCAAAATGCTTAACATTTGGATTACAAAATTAAATTTAATACATATATTGTCTAGATAATGACTTGCGATTAAAACCATAATATACTACTGTATAGATTGATATTGTCTCTAGAAATTACTTTTTTTTTTAATTATTATTTTTTATTTTTAAGAACACTTCCATAATCCTACTCAAACATTTTAATTAATCATACCTTAAGATAAAAGCAGAATTAGATTGCAGTGGTATCTATAGCCTGTTCTCGCACTCATCTCACAGCTATGCCCAGCCCTTCAATGATCACATTGGCCTCTTAGCAGGATTTCCTATAGTGTGAAGAAATTAGGGTGAGCTTTTGCTCAACAAGTTCAAACATGTCTCACAAAACATTTACAAAAGGAATGCAAGGCATAATTAAACGTGAGTTCTTGATTATGCTTCCTTATCAACTTCTTATCTAGTACTATGGGCCCTAGTGTTATTACCCAATACGCATGACGAGAGAGAGGACAAAGGCAGCAACCCAAATAGACATGCTTTCGGTATTGACCAACAGTTCTGATGATCTCACCTTTGTGGAGAACCTAATCCTCACCTTCAAGGAGGGTGGGTACTACTCTCAACTTGAACTGATTCTGACTTGGTTATCGTATTTGATTATCTTGCATATTAATGGAGTGTACATGGTCATATGACACTATTTAAATTCAACTTGAAAAGTTTTAACTTTACATTGTAGTGAGGTTTGAACTTACCTTAATTCGATTGAATTCCTCTACCTAACTCCCATGTTGATAAAATCCCTTCCTGAGATATATCCGAGTTGAGTGTAAGTTTTTGTTCATTCTTAACCTTCATTTTCCCAAACACAAGGACTAGTATTTATTGTCGAGAAGTGACACATAAAGTGTTTCTCTATTGTCTTACTTGTCTTAACTAACTAACTAACGATTGTTAGTTAATTGTCTTAAATTAATTAAATTCAGTTAATTAGTTTGCATCTTAATTTATTATCGTTAATTAATTCTTTGTTACTTATTTTAAATTAATTAACCACCATTAATTAATCTTTCATTACTAGTTATCTTTAATTAACTAACTAACTTTAATTAATTTCTCAATAATTAACTATTGTTAATTAAGTTAATAATTAATTGTCATTAGTTCTTACTAATTATGTGGAATTAATTAATCACAATTAAATCATCTCTAACTATCTTTGATTAATTAGCCACCGTTAATTAATAAAATTTAAGGGTTGATGGATCACTTATTTGGGTCATGGTGTTTAATTGTATAGTTTAGGCCTCCAAGTTCGAACGTCATCATTCCATGGTTTACCATAATTTGGGCTTTCCAAGGTCCAATCTAATTACTTAAATAATTAAGCTCCTAAAACTTTATTCGGAGACATAACACGAGATTGGCCTTTTTATGCCCAATTCAATTTTTATAAATGGTTGTCCTAATGAGGCCGTATTTAGGCCACTAAGGAACTTCTATCCCAACATTTGACTAATGGATTTTCATGTTAATACCTTATCATTATTATGGTAACTTCTGATTTTACTACGTTACTATATTACCTTATTTTAACCCCCCCCCCCCCCTCCCCTCTTAACTAAAGGTGTAAATTATCATTTTACCCTCGGTTGTGTTTTTTTTTTTTTTTTTCTTCCACTTGCTAATGTTGACCCAAGCTTATTTTTGTCCTAAGAATGGTGTTCTAAATTTTTGGGTTTGCAATTTTAATATTTTTGCTCAAAACTCAATTTTGCCGATAAGATAAGTTTCGATTAAAATTTTCTATCTTGGGATCCATTGAGAATTTGACTGAGGTTCCTTCACAGAAAACATTCATTTTTCACAATTCGTAAAACTTTGAGGTTTGGTGTGAAGGTCAGTTTGACGTCTAAGGGGTCTGGTTTAATCAAAACATAAACTGATGCCAATGCCAGTTTGTGGTCCAAATCTGATTCGGAAAACAGCCCGTAACATTATGTTAGAGTTGGAATTTCTGATACTTTTTTTCATAAAAAATGTTCCTAATATATGTCCCTACATTTCTCAGTTCAGATGAAAGTCCGGTTTGATCTCTAGGTGGCCCAAAACGGGCCTAAAAAACAGGACAGTGGGCTGTCCAGTTCCAGTGGCTGGAAACCAGCGGATTACCACGAGTAACCTTCGGTTTTCTCGATCAAGTTAGCTACCATTCAACTTTTTTTTTTTTTTTTTTTTTTTTTTTTTTTTTTGTGTAAGGTCTCTATTATGTATTAAAGTCTCTATAGTAGTATCCCAAGTTCTCAAACATACCGTTGGTGCTAAAAGGTTTCGCTTTTTATGCTTTATTATGGAAAATAAGCTTATTTCAACTTATACTTATGTCAACCAAAAACATAGAGATCGTTTCACCACCAAACCCCATAAAGATCATGCTCTTAAACACACTAAGTTGACAAGTCAACTTTACATGTTATCTAATGTTTATTTACTATGAAAAGAGCAAACTTTATAATTCATCAACAATACAAACATTGGATATGATGGTCAACTTCTAACATGCACATAACAAGGTTTTGCATGATAAAAAGCAGGTTTTTAGTCAATATTCAAAGCCAAATACAAAGCTCCTGACTTGACACAATCAACATACAATATGAGCTCAAGAGCCAACACAAACCATTTACAAATCAACAATCATCACCTACAACCTATGTTCATAAGGAAAGTTGAGATTTTTATAGCTTAAGTGCTTGAAAAATAAGTTGTATCCTCCTCAAACCCCACTAACCAAAAATGAAACAAGAGAAAAATTCTTAATATTTGAGCCCATAACCACCTTGACCAACAAGAGGAAAAGCACAAGATTTCCTTACCGAATTACCCCATATGGGTTCCAAGCTTTTGTATCCTTAGTTATTGGAAGCGCTTTTGCTTTTTTTTTTTTTTTTTTTTTTTTTTTTTTTTTTTTTTTTTCGAGAATGGGATTGTTGGTGGTGGGCTGCGGCAATGCAGGGAGAAAGGAAGAGAAATAAGGAGAATAGGGTGCTGTGTGGGAAAGAGATGGAGAAAAAGAAAGGACTAACTCCTATTAATCTTGGCCCTGTATATAGACTTCCTCTAATGAATTTTTATTTAACCACAAGCTTGCTCTTGCTCAGTTAACAAACGTATCATGAGGCTTAATTTTTGTCTAATGAAAGCTTGGCCATCAGGTTAAGATCTTGGTCAAAGACATTGCCCAAAGTGAGCGCTACAAACACTTCCACACCACACTACTACCTTCCTCATTGCCATATATGTATTTTTTATTTTGAATTCTCAGCGGGCTTTTTTTTTTTTTTTTTTTTTTTTTTTTTTTTTTTTTCTCTCTCTCTCTCTCCTTACGAAATCTGAAAATGGGAGGGGAGGATTGCCATCATGGCTCAAACCTAACAATTGGATTGATTTTTCTAATTTTTTTTTTTTCACTTGTGTCTGTTGTTTTTACCCCTGGTAAATTATATTTTTCACAACATATGCTTATCATTAAAATGTCATTTTATCGTATCTAATAAGAATATGGGGTTTATGAGTACGGAATTAAAATTTGTACCATGGTGCATACCTCGTGTCCCATAAGGTTGCACAACTTCATATATGACTAGAAACACGTGGATTGTCATTAATTATTATAAGATAAATTTTGTGAATTAACTCCACAAAATTATAGATACAAAAATATTTAATGTAACAGCCTCTTGTTGAGAATTTTATTATGACGTTATATATTAAATGCCAATTATATTACAATGCTATCTAATTTAATAGGGCCAAATAAATAATCTATTAATTTAGTATTAGAGATATCTATTAGGTATGAATTTTAATACGTAGAAACCTAATACTAATTAAATTAGGGTCGATGGACATCTAATTTAAGTTAGCATATAAGGGTTATTATAAGAGTTGTGATTCTCAAGTCAAATCATAATATGTAATATTTGCTCTCTTCCACTTTTCCCATTGAGAGAGAGAATTTATAGAGTACTTTAAGAACGTAAAGAGATTTGATTGTGGTCCATCATTTTCTAACTTATCTTCATAGATTTAGGTATGCTTTCAGTTAATTTTTCTTGATGATTTAATATGAAATCTTGAATTTGGTGATAGTTTTCATCAATTAAAGTTTTTCCCCAACACTCTCGCTCTCTCTCCCGCGACGCTTCTATCTCTTCCGTCTCTTTCTCTTTGTTTCTCTTCTCTCTCCTCCCTGTTTCTTCTTTGTTGTCTCTTTCTCCTCTTCTGCCCCTCTGTCCATGTCTATCTCTCTTCCTTCCTCCCCATGTCTCTCCAATGCTTTTCAAAGTTAGCGGCAATCCATATCTACTTAGAAGCATCCATGTCTCTCTCCAGCGTTCCTCAATTTTGATGGAGATGGTGATGGTGACGAAGAAAGCAAGGCCTTGTGATTCATTTCTAGGCCTCATATCATGATCTTTGGTGTAGTCGTGATTTACGATGTCTGAGATCATGGTTTCCTCAATGCTGTCCAAGATTCCCATCTCTTTGGTCTGCGCCATCAACAATCATAGCTCGTCGGAGCTCAGCCTTAAATGGTGGCGTGGGTTGGTGAATGAAGGGAGATGGGAATTAGTACTTTTTTTTTTTAATTATTTGTTTTTTTCAATTTTGGGATTTACAATCTTTGGAGCTAGGATTTTTTTAATTATCAAAAATTATTTATTTTAGTAATAAATTTTTTGTATAATTTGTTGCGATTAATATGGTGTAATGACAAAGTAATTTAATAAATTATGATAAACAATCCGATAGAATATTATGAATAATCCATTAAAATATAATAAACAAAATCCGGTATAATATAAAATCAATCCAGTGAAATATAGAAAATAATCCGGTAGAATATAACTAGTAAACCAGTAGGTTACCAAAAGTTTTCTATGAGGCACTGGTCGACTTTGATGATCAGAGAATATTATAATAGATCCAATTTTTGACTGATGGGGGTAATTTTAGAAAAATATATTATGTTAACCTTTCTTTTTCATCATATAATATGTGTAGAATTAATTTCAATAATATCACTTCTGAAAATTATATTTTTAAATTTAACATCGCATTTGAGGACTTTCATTTCTTATATTGCCATATCAGAACATTCCTTCTAAACATTTTAGACTACCGAAATTGCCCTTCTTTCTCGTACAAGCCTTTAATGCCTTCTAGAGCCAACAAACCCTAAAAACTCATTTCAAATTTCGAAAAACAGAGAAAGGCCAAGAGATAGAGCACGCAGAGGGTAGAGAAATCAGTAAATGCTCTTCAATGAAAGGCAGTAAATGCTCTTCAATGAGGCCAACCAATTCTCATTCTATTTTATTGTTTATTTCTTTTGTTTCTCTTCTCAGATCTTTTTTTTTTTTTTTTCTCACCCTTTGTGGGGTGTTTGGTGTATAAGTTTGAGTTAAGATTTGTAAGTTTTAATAGTAATTTTTGTTGACTTTTTCAGAAAAGACGAAAAACTTTTTTCAAAAAAAGACAAAAATTAAGTTTAAATCCATAAGTTTAAACTATTGTGCCAGACTCACCCTTACAATACCTAGAAATTTTTATCATGTTGCCAACTAATGCAATTAAGAAAGGGCCTGGGTTTTTCTCTTTGGGTATGAATGCACTTTGAGCCCCAAAAAAATTAAAAAATCAGGCCATGTTGGAGTGGGCAGGCAAAAGATCCAACATGAGAAATTTATTTCATATGTTTATTAACACTCCCAAATTAGAACTCTGCTAGTCCTCAACTCAAGCAAACAAAATAAAAAGAAAATAACACAAGATAAAACACAAACCGTAGTGTGAACTAAATTTTATTCACTAGGCCTCAAAGATTGCACAGAACAATAACTCAAGAAAACTTCAAAATACTAAGGATGTCTAGAATTTCAACTCAAATGTTGCCTTATCTCGTTATTGATTCCTTAAGTACGACTTGGATCAGTTTATGTTGTTTCCAAAATTATTAATTTATGAGGGAATCCAGTATTTACTAGAAAATCTGATATTTACTGGTAAATATTGTATCTACTAAAAAGTATTTCCTATTATATAACTTGTATTTATGTTGTTTAATTTACTAGTGAACTCGGTATTTATTAGGAAGTCTGATATTTACTAGTAATTCTGGTATTTATTGATAATACAGTATTTACTAGTAAATATTTCCTGGAAAAACTAGTATTTACGTTGTTTCCAAAATTATTAACTTATTAGGAAATCTGACATTTACAAGTAAATTTGGTATTTATTGATAAATAAAGTATTTATTAATAAATATTTTCTAGTAAAACTAGTACTTACATTGTTTCAAAATTATTAATTTACTTCAAAATCCGGTATTTATAAGGAAATCTAATATTTACTTGTAAATATTTACAAGAAACTCGTGTATATCAAATACAAGTAAATGAAATTGGAAGACCGATTTCTAAAAAGAACAATAACCTTCCACAGGCCAAGAATATTTCTTTTTTCTTTTTTTCTTTCTTTCTTTCTTTTTTTTTTTTTCATAGTTTTGTTCTTCAAAATCTATTACAGTTTTGCTTTGTGTTTTTTGTTTTTTGTTTTTTGTTTTTTGTTTTTTTGTTTTTTGTATTTGTCTTTGTTTTTTTGTTTTTTTAGCAATTGAATGAAGAAAAAG
>CM046387.1:14886762-14957762 GCA_025413485.1 Ficus microcarpa
CGATATATCAAAAGCTTCTATTGATTGTAGTAGTTTCAAAAAGAACCCTATACATGTTCAAATTAATGTGTTGAGAAATTTTTCTAATATCAAATCTCCTCTTATATTGTTTTTCTTGTACTTTATTTGATTTTATTAATGAAACCTTTTTTAATCAAGTGTTTTATATTATGCATCGTATGATCATTTGTATTATATTTAATATCTATAAGACCTTTTAATTAAATAAATTATATCTTCAAAAAAAAAAAAAAACCGAACATGATTTGACTTCCGACGTGGATGTTCAGTTTTGTGCCTTTTGTCTTACATGCTTTGTTTACCGTGACCCACTAATTAATTAAAAAAAATGAAACCGAACAAACAAACAAACAAATACTGGAGCTCCTCACATCCTCTGGTGGGTTCATGTATGTATATCTCCATGGCCAAGGCAGCAAAGATCTCCCATGAAGGAAGTCTGAACTCTCAAGGAAATCCGAACTCCTCCAGTCTTCTTCTTCTTCTTGAAATCTCAACTCCTCCAGTCTTCTACATTTTTTTTTTTTTTCGGCCTCTCTCGTTCATTTTTATGCAACTTCTACAAGAATCATCACCCTCTCCCTTTGCAATAGCACGTTTATTCTGTGAAGTTTCAGATTTATTTGTTATTAATTAGAGTGTATTTTAGATGTGTAAATATATATTAATATTTTTTTTTTTCTTAGAATAGTTTCTTTTTTGCTGACTTCTCGTCTTCTACAAAGGAGATGGGTTTACGAGAGGAAGAGAGGGGCAAAAAATTTAAAGCTATTTTGCCTTTCGAACAAGCCCGGGATCAAAAGAAATTTTTACCCTCTACCTCAAATCTCCACCGGATCGAAAATTTTTAGATCTGAAGAGATGGTACCAAGAGCACTGCCCAAACCCAAACAGAATTTTATTTACCAAAAAAAAAAAAAAGTGTTAAATAAACTTAGATCTACGTTTTTGTTGTACGCATCCCTTTCGCCGGAGATGAAACTATGGAGGCCGGAGGCGGGAAAAGAAAGCAGGTTTAAAAATGAAGAAAAAAAGTCATATTACTTAAAAAATAACGGGTCCCACATTTCCTACTTGTTTTGTCCACAGGGAGTCAGGTCATGTGGTGATGAGCGGCGGGTGCCCTTGAGCTTAGTACTTTCAAAAAACATATCAAAATTTATTATTCGGATCAAAATTAGACCCACGTGGATGAGGACGCACAAGCACCAGCTCGCCATCATAACCGTCGGATCATCACTCAGATCTCGCAAATGAGCGAGTGCGTCACACGCGTAGCATGTGGCCAGTCTCCAGCTGACCACATCAAACCAGTAGAGCGTGCCGAGTCCGCTGCTACGCAAGCAATCAAGAGCTCGTGAGCTCGCTTTCTCGTCCAGCCGAATATCGCCACGCGTTCAGAAATTCCCGGAGCCCATTCTCGCATTGCAAAACGTGGCTTGGGCGTACCAGAAGCGAGCGCGCTGCAACTGTTGCATGCTGAAGGGAAAAAGTAAATAAAGAAAACAAATAAATAAATAAGAAGCGGTGTGCTTTTCGAGCTGCTGGGAGTCTTGGGGGATGTTTTGGAAAGCTGGGAAGGCCGAAAGCCAAACCAAAGAAGAAAAGAAAGAAAAAATGGGCAAGAAGAAAAAGGAAGGAGAAAAAAAATATTAGTGTATGGTTTTTGTTTCAGGATTTTATTTTTATTTTCAGATTTAGGTTTTTAATTTTCCATAAGGGGTAGATGCCATTTTGAAGAGTAAGAGTAGGAGGAGAAATTTGAGGGAAAAATTTTTGGATTTGTGACAAGAGTTCACGAAGTTTTTCCTTTCTATTTTCCAATATCTTTAAAATTTTTGTAATTTGATAATGTTTGAACCCTTTTATTTGCTTATTTTTATTTTCAAATTCGTTTGTAAATTGATTTGTGTTCTAGGGTTCTAGTGGATCCTATTAAGGGAATTCAATTTATTTTTGCTCTTGTGAATTGATTGTTGATTGTTTGACATTGTTTATTCTATTATATGCTTAATGCTTCTGATGATTTTGACTATTCATTACCATTCATTATGTAGTATTGTTGGACTTGAATGAAATTAGAAGACGAAATTTAGGTCTTGTCAATAATAGGAAAGCATTTTGCAATTAGAAATAAAAATATATCATTGATGCATGCATTGTCATTTTGAATGTTTAAACTTAATGAATTTATGTTAATTAATATCTCATAAGAATGTAGGGGTCTTAATTAGTATGAATATTCGTACTGGTTTTTCGAAAGAGGCAAGTAGGTAATTTTGTGTTTTCAGCTAACAATTCATTAATTAAAATTACTCAAGTAGACGATAGATTTATTTTAAAAAAAATTAATCGGGTGAGATTAGATCCTTATAATTTGTTTCTATCATTTTAGTTTCATCTTTCTCATTTTAATTTTATTAATTTTATTTACTCTAGTTTAATTATTATTTTTTTCTTTTCAATTGATCAATTGAATAATTCTTGAGCTAATAATTATTTCAGTAGTTAATGATATTTAAATGCAATTCTTGTGTGACAATGTTCTTACTTATTATTCTTTTAGTTGTTCGATTTGTATATTTACGAATAGATTTTCACAATAGATGTATTTTGTGTGTGAAATCTAGCAGCATCATTCAAGTTTATTGATGGAACTAATTGTCTATCAATATTGAGTTTTTTTTTTTTTTTTAGCAGGGGTTTCTTTGTGTGAACTGGTGATTATACTGTTTTTCATGTTTTATACTATATTTTTCCGTTCTAAAAAAAAAAAAATGTTTAGTCGGGATTTTAAATGAAATTTTTAAAATTCATTGGAGGAATAGAGAGAGACAATGGGATATCAGTCATAAACCAACCTATTTTAGTCATATTGCGGTTGATTCAATTGGTTTTCATTCACCAAAATGAAATAAATAAATAAATAAATCAATCAATCAAATCAAATCAAATAAAGATTAGTTTCCAAAAATATCATCCAGTCCCAATCACTAGTATTTCATCCCATACAACCCAATCGATTTGAGCATGATTTGAAGTGACTTGGAGCAATCCGTTTTGGGCTTGGGTATTTCTTCTGGGCTTTGAATTTTTTCTCTTTGAGAAAAGGAAAGCAGCCCCTTGTATGCTTATGCTTAAGATTTTTACTCTGTTAAATACTTATTGGATATTTGTCCCGTTGACTAAGGAGACGTTTGGTTCGTTAGTTTATTTCTAATTAAAATATACTTTTTTATCTCAATTTTTATCTTTTTCTGAAAAAGTTTTTGTCTTTTTCTGAAAAATTTTTTGTCTTTTCTGACAAATTTTCAACTCAAACTTAAAATTTTCAAACTCAACGAACGAACCAAACGAAGTCTAATTTTTTATTTGACTAGACACACTAATTTACCCTTAAATCATAACTATCATGACACTTTCCCTACTCTCCTTTTCTTTCTCTTCCTCTACTTCTTTTTCTCTGACACCTTCCTCCCTTTGATGTTGTTAGAATCACCTAGGCTATCAGGCTCGGCGGCGCTAGAGATAATGACATTGGCTTAGTAGCCTTGAGAATAGATCATAACTAGGAGTCGCACCGTTGACAGCCTCGTGAGCAGATCACACCCTATTTCTCTCAACCGTACTCTATCTTTCTCTGATGCGTCTTTCTATCTCTCTCTATCTCTCTCTCTCTTCTCACTTTCCCTCTTCATCGCACTCTCTCTATCTCTAATGCATACACTATTTCTCTATTCCCATCTCTCCTTTCTATCGGTGTGACATCAATCGGAGTCACATCAGTTGAAGTTCTTAAGCATGGCACATAGGAGATCTACGATCGTGGTTTGTCAGGGCTTGGCCGTCGGTGGGAGCAAAGGTTCGTGAGGGAGGGGAGATGGGAAATTAGGTTTTTTTTTTTGTTTTTTGTTTTTTGTTTGTTGTTTTTTTTTTTTTTTTTCAACTTAGGGTTTTTCAATTTTGAGAGTTAGGTATTTTTAGGTAATTAAATCTTTTTGATAATATGATTTTTTTTTTTTTATACAATCATGTTAAGATGAACATGGTGAAATAACAAACTAATATGACGAATTATATCAATCAATCTACTTGAATATTACCAATAATCTAATAAAATATAATAAATAATCCGGTGGAATATTAAAAAATCTGGTCAAAAATATCAAAATAATCTTGTATAGTATAAAAAATAATTTTGGAAATCTACCAAAATACTTTGTGGCGACTGGAGACCCATGTTAATTATCAAAAATTCTTCATATATTTAAAATTCAATATACCAAAATGAACTCCTTTGAGGTTCAAAGTATAACTTTGCAAACTATTCTAATCTAAATTATATATTTTCCAAGAAATAATGCTTGAGTAATTGTAAAAATAATTGTTGAGATAACATATGTATGTTAATTGATCTTTTTCCGTTAAAGCTCAATAAATTGTGTTGTTTGGATTTACCCAAGTAGGTGGACTTTGTTTGTGAACATGCAAAAATATGTCATATGATATTTGTGGATAAGGATAGTAAAAATGACATGATCATCTTAATTTTCTTTTCGCATGCTTAGATTCCAAATAATTTTTTTTTCTTTTTGAAACATGATTCTTGACTTTTTTTTGGTTATGTAGTTTTATTCATGACTAGAAAATGCCAATTGTCAAAAATAAATATTTCATGTGAAAAGAAAAAAATTTTCTTTTATTTCTTTTTAAAGTCTTTTTCTTCTTTGTCATATACGTAGAAAGTAGTTAGATATTTGACGGATAAATCTGTTGAAACATTCAGATAATATCTATATGTACCTAGATATTTCAGCAAAATTATGAAGGAAGATAATGGATATTGATATGTTACAGAAATTTTTCAAAAATTATCGATATTAGATGAATACTCTGATAAGAAATATCTTTACCTTCCTCGTTTATGGACACTTTTGGGAAAATATTGACAAAGTTGTCGATATTTTCATCATTGCCAGTGATTGGAGACCGTCGGTGGTCCATGTTGACTCCAATTGTTAAAGGGTATTTTGGTGGATCTACCATATTACCTTTTTAGTTGGCTGGCGGTAATTTTGAAAAAACATATTATATTGACCTTTGACATATCTTATAGGAGAACAAAATTCTTGAAACCACTACAAAGGGCACAATATTCCAGAGTGTGGTATTTGAGGGAGGACAATCCTCAAAATCACTCCTAATTGGGAAATTGTGGAAATAGCCTCTTCGATGCACAATTTGTTGAGTTTTGCTCTCTCTTAATACTCTCTTGAAATTTTGACCCTAGATTTTTTTCTTTTCTTTTTTTAACTATCCACTGAAAAGATTAAAATGTCCTCATTATCTAATAAATCCTAGAACGTCACTATCAAATCTTTTACGGTTGCCCCTCTATCTCTTCTCCCTCTCTGCTCTCACAACCGTTTCTGTGATGACTTAACTATCTCAAGTCGTTCCATAACTGACTTTTCTTTATTAACAATCTAACGAAAATGATGAATATTTTTTTTTCTTTTTTATAATAATCATATCCAAAATGCTTAACATTTGGATTACAAAATTAAATTTAATACATATATTGTCTAGATAATGACTTGCGATTAAAACCATAATATACTACTGTATAGATTGATATTGTCTCTAGAAATTACTTTTTTTTTAATTATTTTTTTTATTTTTAAGAACACTTCCATAATCCTACTCAAACATTTTAATTAATCATACCTTAAGATAAAAGCAGAATTAGATTGCAGTGGTATCTATAGCCCGTTCTCGCACTCATCTCGCAGCTATGCCCAGCCCATCAATGATCACATTGGCCTCTTAGCAGGATTTCCTATAGTGTGAAGAAATTAGGGTGAGCTTTTGCTCAACAAGTTCAAACATGTCTCACAAAACATTTACAAAAGGAATGCAAGGCATAATTAAACGTGAGTTCTTGATTATGCTTCCTTATCAACTTCTTATCTAGTACTATGGGCCCTAGTGTTATTACCCAATACGCATGACGAGAGAGAGGACAAAGGGAGCAACCCAAATAGACATGCTTTCGGTATTGACCAACAGTTCTGATGATCTCACCTTTGTGGAGAACCTAATCCTCACCTTCAAGGAGGGTGGGTACTACTCTCAACTTGAACTGATTCTGACTTGGTTATCGTATTTGATTATCTTGCATATTAATGGAGTGTACATGGTCATATGACACTATTTAAATTCAACTTGAAAAGTTTTAACTTTATATTGTAGTGAGGTTTGAACTTACCTTAATTCGATTGAATTCCTCTACCTAACTCCCATGTTGATAAAATCCCTTCCTGAGATATATCCGAGTTGAGTGTAAGTTATTGTTCATTCTTAACCTTCATTTTCCCAAACACAAGGACTAGTATTTATTGTCGAGAAGTGACATATAAAGTGTTTCTCTATTGTCTTACTTGTCTTAACTAACTAACGATTGTTAGTTAATTGTCTTAAATTAATTAAATTCAGTTAATTAGTTTGCATCTTAATTTATTATCGTTAATTAATTCTTTGTTACTTATTTTAAATTAATTAACCACCATTAATTAATCTTTCATTACTAGTTATCTTCAATTAACTAACTAACTTTAATTAATTTCTCAATAATTAACTATTGTTAATTAAGTTAATAATTAATTGTCATTAGTTCTTACTAATTATGTGGAATTAATTAATCACAATTAAATCATCTCTAACTATCTTTGATTAATTAGCCACTGTTAATTAATAAAATTTAAGGGTTGATGGATCACTTATTTGGGTCATGGTGTTTAATTGTATAGTTTAGGCCTCCAAGTTCGAACGTCATCATTCCATTGTTTACCATAATTTGGGCTTCCAAGGTCCAATCTAATTACTTAAATAATTAAGCTCCTAAAACTTTATTCGGAGACATAACACGAGATTGGGCTTTTTATGCCCAATTCAATTTTTATAAATGGATTTTCATGTTAATACCTTATCATTATTATGGTAACTTCTGATTTTACTACGTTACTATATTACCTTATTTTAACCCCCCCCTCCCCTCTTAACTAAAGGTGTAAATTATCATTTTACCCTCGGTTGTGTTTTTTTTTTTTTTTTTTCTTCCACTTGCTAATGTTGACCCAAGCTTATTTTTGTCCTAAGAATGGTGTTCTAAATTTTTGGGTTTGCAATTTTAATATTTTTGCTCAAAACTCAATTTTGCCGATAAGATAAGTTTCGATTAAAATTTTCTATCTTGGGATCCATTGAGAATTTGACTGAGGTTCCTTCACAGAAAACATTCATTTTTCACAATTCGTAAAACTTTGAGGTTTGGTGTGAAGGTCAGTTTGACGTCTAAGGGGTCTGGTTTAATCAAAACATAAACTGATGCCAATGCCAGTTTGTGGTCCAAATCTGATTCGGAAAACAGCCCGTAACATTATGTTAGAGTTGGAATTTCTGATACTCTTTTTCATAAAAAAATGTTCCTAATATATGTCCCTACATTTCTCAGTTCAGATGAAAGTCCGGTTTGATCTCTAGGTGGCCCAAAACGGGCCTAAAAAACAGGACAGTGGGCTGTCCAGTTCCAGTGGCTGGAAACCAGCGGATTACCACGAGTAACCTTCGGTTTTCTCGATCAAGTTAGCTACCATTCAACTTTTTTTTTTTTTTTTTTGTGTAAGGTCTCTATTATGTATTAAAGTCTCTATAGTAGTATCCCAAGTTCTCAAACATACCGTTGGTGCTAAAAGGTTTCGCTTTTTATGCTTTATTATGGAAAATAAGCTTATTTCAACTTATACTTATGTCAACCAAAAACATAGAGATCGTTTCACCACCAAACCCCATAAAGATCATGCTCTTAAACACACTAAGTTGACAAGTCAACTTTACATGTTATCTAATGTTTATTTACTATGAAAAGAGCAAACTTTATAATTCATCAACAATACAAACATTGGATATGATGGTCAACTTCTAACATGCACATAACAAGGTTTTGCATGATAAAAAGCAGGTTTTTAGTCAATATTCAAAGCCAAATACAAAGCTCCTGACTTGACACAATCAACATACAATATGAGCTCAAGAGCCAACACAAACCATTTACAAATCAACAATCATCACCTACAACCTATGTTCATAAGGAAAGTTGAGATTTTTATAGCTTAAGTGCTTGAAAAATAAGTTGTATCCTCCTCAAACCCCACTAACCAAAAATGAAACAAGAGAAAAATTCTTAATATTTGAGCCCATAACCACCTTGACCAACAAGAGGAAAAGCACAAGATTTCCTTACCGAATTACCCCATATGGGTTCCAAGCTTCTGTATCCTTGATTATTGGAAGCGCTTTTTTTTTTTATTTTATTTTTATTTTTATTTTATTTTTAATGTGATTGTTGGTGGTGGGCTGCGGCAATGCAGGGAGAAAGGAAGAGAAATAAGGAGAATAGGGTGGTGTGTGGGAAAGAGATGGAGAAAAAGAAAGGACAAACTCCTATTAATCTTGGCCCTGAATATAGACTTCCTCTAATGAATTTTTATTTAACCATAAGCTTGCTCTTGCTCAGTTAACAAACGTATCATGAGGCTTAATTTTTGTCTAATGAAAGCTTGGCCATCAGGTTAAGATCTTGGTCAAAGACATTGCCCAAAAGTGAGCACTACAAACACTTCCACACCACACTACTACCTTCCTCATTGCCATAGATGTATTTTTTTATTTTGAATTCTCAGCGCCCTTTTTTTTAAAATTTTTTTTCCTTACGAAATCTGAAAATGGGAGGGGAGGATTGCCATCATGGCTCAAACCTAACAATTGGATTGATTTTTCTAATATATTTTTTTTTTTCACTTGTGTCTGTTGTTTTTACCCCTGGTAAATTATATTTTTCACAATACATGCTTGTCATTAAAATGTCATTCTATCTTATCTAATAAGAATATGGGGTTTATGAGTACGGAATTAAAATTTGTACCATGGTGCATACCTCGTGTCCCATAAGGTTGCACAACTTCATATATGACTAGAAACACGTGGATTGTCATTAATTATTATAAGATAAATTTTGTGAATCAACTCCACAAAATTATAGATGCAAAAATATTTAATGTAACAGCCTCTTGTTGGGAATTTTATTAGGACGCTATATATTAAATGACAATTATATTACATGCTATCTAATTTAATAGGGCCAAATAAATAATCTATTAATTGGGTATTAGAGATATCTATTAGGTATGAATTTTAATATGTAGAGACCTAATACTAATTAAATTAGGGTCGATGGACATCTAATTTAAGTTAGCATATAAGAGTTATTATAAGAGTTGTGGTTCTCCAGTCAAATCATAATATGTAATATTTGCTCTCTTCCACTTTTCCCATTGAGAGAGAGAATTTATAGAGTACCTTAAGAATGTAAAGAGATTTGATTGTGGTCTATCATTTTCTAACTTATCTTCATAGATTTAGGTATGTTTTCAGTCAATTTTTTTTGATGATTTAATATGAGATCTTGAATTTGGTGATAGTTTTCATCAATTAAAGTTTTTCCCCAACACCTCTCGCTCTCTCTCCCTTGACGCTTCTATCTCTTCCCTCTCTTTCTCTTTGTTTCTCTTCTCTCTCCTCCCCGTTTATCCTTTGTTGTCTCTTTCTCCTCTTCTGCCCCTCTGTCCCTGTCTATCTCTCTTCCTTCCTCCCCGTGTCTCTCCAATGCTTTCCAAAGTCAGCGGCAATCCATATCTACTTAGAAGCATCCATGTCTCTCTCCAGCGTTCCTCAATTTTGATGGAGATGGTGATGGTGACGAAGAAAGCAAGGCCTTGTGATTCATTTCTAGGCCTCATATCATGATCTTTGGTGTAGTTGTGATTTACGATGTCTGAGATCATGGTTTCCTCAATGCGAAAGATTCCCATCTCTTTGGTTTGTGCCATCAACAATCATAGCTCGTCGGAGCTCAGCCTTAAATGGTGGCGTGGGTTGGTGAATGAAGGGAGATGGGAATTAGTATTTTTTTTTTAATTATTTGTTTTTTTCAATTTTGGGATTTACAATCTTTGGAGCTAGGATTTTTTTAATTATCAAAATTATTTATTTTAGCAATAAATTTTTGTATATTTTGTTGCGATTAATATGGTGTAATGACAAAGTAATTTAATAAATTATGATAAACAATCCGATAGAATATTATGAATAATCCATTAAAATATAATCAACAAAATCCGGTATAATATAAAATCAATCCACTGAAAAATATAGAAAATAATCCGGTAGAATATAACTAGTAAACCAGTAGGTTACCAAAAGTTTTCTATGAGGCACTTGTCGACTTTGATCATCAGAGTATATTATAATAGATCCAATTTTTGACTGATGGGGGTAATTTTAGAAAAATATATTATGTTAACCTTTCTTTTTCATCATATAATATGTGTAGAATTAATTTCAATAATATCACTTCTGAAAATTATATTTTTAAATTTAACATCACGTTTGAGGACTTTCATTTCTGATATTACCATATCAGAACATTCCTTCCAAACATTTTAGACTACCGAAATTGCCCTTCTTTCTCGTACAAGCCTTTAATGCCTTCCAGAGCCAACAAACCCTAAAAACTCATTTCAAATTTCGAAAAACAGAGAAAGGCCAAGAGATAGAGCACGCAGAGGGTAGAGAAATCAGTAAATGCTCTTCAATGAAAGGCAGTAAATAAAGGCAGTAAATGAAATGCTCTTCAATGAAAGGCGGTAAATGCTCTTCAATGAGGCCAACCAATTCTCATTAGATTTTATTGTTTATATCTTTTGTTTCTCTTCTCAGATCTTTTTTGTTTTTTTTTTTTTGGTTCTTGTGCGTCTTACCCTCATAAGTTCCATGGAAGATTTAGGGGGTGTTTGGTGTATGAGTTTGAGGTAAGATTTGTAAGTTTGAATAGTAATTTTTGTTGACTTTTTTAGAAAGACAAAAAATTATTTCAGAAAAAGACAAAAATTGAGTTTAAATCCATGAGTTTAAACTATTGTGACAAACTCACCCTTAGAATAGCTAGAAATTTTTATCATGTTGCCAACTAATGCAATTAAGAAAGGGCCTGGGTTTTTCTCTTTGGGTATGAATGCACTTTGAGCCCCAAAAAAATAAAAAATCAGGCCATGTTGGAGTGGGCAGGCAAAAGATCCAACATGAGAAATTTATTTCATATGTTTATTAACTCCCAAATTAGAACTCTGCTAGTCCTCAGGCAAACAAAAATAAAAAGAAAATAACACAAGATAAAACACAAACCGTAGTGTGAACTAAATTTCATTCACTAGGCCTCAAAGATTGCACAGAACAATAACTCAAGAAAACTTCAAAATACTAAGGATGTCTACAATTTCAACTCAAATGTTGCCTTATCTCGTTCTTGATTCCTTAAGTAGGACTTGGATCAGTTTATGTTGTTTCCAAAATTATTAATTTACTAGAGAATCCAGTATTTACTAGAAAATCTGATATTTACTGGTAAATATTGTATCTGCCAATAAATATTTCCTAGTATAACTTGAATTTAATTACGTTGTTTAATTTACTAGTGAACTCGGTATTTACTAGGAAATCTGATATTTACTAGTAATTATGGTATTTATTGATAATACAGTATTTACTAGTAAATATTTCCTGGAAAAACTAGTATTTACATTGTTTCCAAAATTATTAATTTACTAGGAAATCTGACATTTACAAGTAAATTTGGTATTTATTGATAAATAAAGTATTTATTAATAAATATTTTCTAGCAAAACTAGTATTTACGTTGTTTCAAAAGTATTAATTTTCTTCAAAATCCGGTATTTATAAGGAAATCTAATATTTACTTGTAAATATTTACAAGAAACTCGTGTATATGAAATACAAGTAAATGAACTTGGAAGACCGATTTCTAAAAAGAACAATAACCTTCCACAGGCCAAGAATATTTCTTTTTTCTTTTTTTCTTTTATTTTCTTTTATTTATTTTTTTTTTCATGGTTTTGTTCTTCAAAATCTATCACAGTTTTGCTTTGTGTTTTTTGTTTTTTGTTTTTGTTTTTGTATTTGTATTTGTTTTTGTTTTTGTTTTTTGTTTTTTTTTTTGTTTTTTTAGCAATTGAATGAAGAAAAAGAAGAAGAGAAAGAGAAGGTTGCTGGGATAAACCAATGGACGAGCGATTCATTTGGCACTTCTTACCGCTGTAGCGGAGGCTGGATGAGGTTGAGATGAAGCAAAAAGATCAGAGATAAAGAGAAAATGAAAATCCAATTGATGGCTGCAGAAGAAATAAAAGAAAGGAAAATGTAATTTGTCAGGAGTAAAAAGACAGGGACAAAGTAATCATTTTAGTTTTTCAGAATATATAGAATTTGAACACTTGACAATTCATGATATTCATGATAAAATTTTTCATGATGTGTATCATTGTTTTAACAGAAAAGATTTACGGCTTTTGAGAAGGGTATTTTTGGTAGTATAATTGTGGGACTCTCAATTGTTTATGTGGCAGTGTTAAAAATAAAAGTCCACAAAAATGGTGTCAAATCTAAAAACATAATTTTCAGAAATGCTGTTATTGAAATTAACCCATAGAGGGAGCAATATTCAAAAAATGTACTCTTTAAAAGCCAATCCTTAAAATAACCAATATTCTCTTTTCAAAAATTTTTTAATGGGGCCTATTTGTTAGACCCTTTTTATACAAATAATTTAAAGCCACTACATTTTTAAAAATAATTAATTCAAGCACTACATTTTTTAGTATTAATTTAAGCACTACATTTTAAAACCCAAAAAAAAAAAAAAAAAAGCAAGAATCTTGAATTCATGTTGTTAGATCCGAATATCTAATTATAAAGTATAAAGCTTAGACTAATGATATAAAATATAAACACGCACTGACGCACATTTATATATTATTATTGTTTTTATTATTATCTATTAACGTTTTTAATATACAATATACATAATACAATATCGGTTTCACTTGGGTATTTTGAAGGTAAACAATGCATATAATCCAATTAAGTTTGTTCTCAAGAATTTATTTACAGTCTAGAGTATCCGAACAAAATTGATTGAATGGAATTGGATTGAACCAATTATTTTGATCTGTTTGATTGGATTCCTATTTGAAGGAATACTAGAGCTCTTCGTTCAACCAACAAATAAAAAGTTAAATAGAAGAAGAAAAACACACAAAAACATCCAGTGAGTTTGAAAATTTTCACTTCTAGAGTGGAAGTACTCAAAAAATCACTTATGTAGAAAATATTGGAAACCACCAATTCATATTAAAAGAAAAAAGTATCCTCGTATTTCTCTCTCTCTCTCTTCTCCCCTGGCCCCACCGCTGCACCCCAATGGTCCCATTTCTTAGGGTTTGTTTGGTTGGTCATCTTAATCCAACTCTAACCATACTTTTTTTTGTCTTTTTCTCAAAAATTTTTTATCTTTTTCTCAAAAAGTTTTTTGTCTTTTTTGAAAATTCAAAAAAATTTACTATTACAACTAAAATATTTTAACTCAAACTAACCAACCAAACACCCTCTTAGAAACAGTCATTTTTTTTTAATACGAGAATAGAATAAACTCAACAATAAAAGAAGGTGTAAAATTACTCATAGCCATCATTATAATAGTAGACTGGTCTCATTTAATCCTCTGAATCATATTATTGTGGTTTAGTTAAAAAAAAAAAAAAAAAATTATAGTGCTTAACTTGAATGACTTTTGAGGGTGCATCAGTACGTTAGTAAAATAGTCTAATGCTCTTCTAGAAGAAAATAGCTTCCAAGCGAAGATCTAAAATATCTTCACATAGAGAGGAATTTAACAGATGGAAATGCAACTTTGCTCAACTACCTGAAAAGTAGATGAAAACGTGAAAAAAAAAAAAAAAAAAAAAGGTTTGACAAGTAGATGAAAAACGGAACGCCAAACGGGCTATAAGAGATCCTGCGTTCAAATTACTCGAATTACACTGCTTTTTAACTTAAAAACAACCCCCTAACATTTCTTTGGCAATGGAGAGCCACATAATCCTGGATTCCCTTCGAAAGAAGTACCTGGAAATGTACCTATTTTGCCACCTTGCGGAATTGGACCCGTAAGTTGGTTGTGGGACAGGTTCAAATGGTTAAGGAATTTGAGGTTTGTAAACTGCTGAGGAATTTCTCCTGAGAAATTGTTGTTAGAGAGATCCAAGGACTGGAGATCTGTGAGATTTCCGAAAGACGAAGGAATAAGGCCTGTGAAACTGTTACTTCCCAGATCTAGAGCAATAAGTGATCTTAGATCTCCCATGATATTTGGAACCTCACCACACAAATTATTATGACCCAAATCTAGTAGCTTTAAATTGTTTTTCTCTCTGTAAGACAACTTCTCTTTCCCTATTCTACCAAACCAGTTCGGAATATGCCCCCGAATATTGTTCTGCGACAAATTCAATTGCTCTATTTTATACTGATACCTCAAAAAATAAGGAAATTCAGTCAAGTTGCACGAAGACAAATACAAAAATTGCAATTGAGGAATATATTTAGAACTTGTACTTGCCTTTAGTCCAGATAATAAACTATTTTCTGAAAGATCCAGGTACCAAAGCTCTGAGAAGTTGCCCAGCTCAAGTGTGCCGCTCAAGTTGTTGGAGTGAAGATCCAGAAATATCAAGCTTTTCAACTCGGCCATCGACTTCGGAATTTGACCACTTAAGTTGTTTCCACTTAGACTCATGAACTTCAACCGCGGAGAAGAGCCGTCATAAATATTAAGAGGACCTGAAAACGCATTGTTGTCTAAAGACATGGAAATCAATGAAGGTAACGTAAACAACCACGAAGGGATTTCCCCGCTGAAGTTGTTGTATGAGACATCCAAGGAGGTCAGGTATTTCAGCTGTCCTAGTGAAGAAAAAACTTGACCGGTGAAACTATTCCCAACAAGAAGTAATCTTTTCAGGGACGTGAGGTTTCCAATTGAGAAGGGTACTTCACCGCCGAATCCACAGCCGCTCAAGTCAAGAACGTTGAGCTGTCTGAGGTTTCCCAGTGTTGATGGAATCCGACCGTACAAGTCGTTGAATGAGAGATCTAGAAGAGTGAGTTGTGAAAGGTTCCAAATGGAAGGTGGAACCGCCCCTGAAACGTTGGAACCGCAGAGATTAAGATAAGTTAAGCTTGAAAGTTGTCCAAACCTGGAGGGAATCCGGCTTGAGCTGAAGTCGTTGAAAGCGAGGTCGAGTTTTTGGAGTCGAACCAATCTGAAAAGGCTGCTATTAGAACGCAAAGGCCCTTGAAGCGAGCTTTTGCTGAGGTTTAGGCCAACAACAAGACCACTTGAGGTTTCGTCGCAGATGACACCGTCCCAAAAGCAACAGTCACTGCCCTTCTTCCAGGTTCTCATTTTTGGAGAAGACTTGGCGGGACCTTTGGGTGAAAACTCTTGTATGAGTTGCAGTAAAATAGAGCTCTGGTCAGGGAGACATCTCGTTATAACATTGGAAGAAGCAATGACGGAGATATTAAACGTGTGCGAAACATAGAAGGAACATGAGACGAGGCAAACTGTGATGCAAATATTCAGCAAACTGATCTTCCTCGCCATTTTCCTTCTAGTAGAGAGAGAGAGAGTTGAGTTGCTCATATGTAGAATTTATGAGCAAGGGAAGTTGGAAACTCTGCTCCGCGGAAGACTTAGAGACAAAAAGTCTACGACATGCCTAAATCGTGGAAATTTCTTCCGGGGGAACGGACATTTTACTGGTAATCAGGAAATAAAATAATAAAAAAGCAATTAAGCAATCACTGAATATTGTAAAAATACACCCCTCTTAAGACAAGTAATAGGTTAAGCTGTTGGAAAAAATGGTTTTAAACCATTTTGAAGAGTCATTTTGAGGTCCAAATTTAAGTGTGACCCACTTGGTAAAATTAACAGGTCTTGGTAGATTTGCGTTTTTTGTCGCGAGGAGAACGAAATCATATATTTGTACATTCAAAATGGTATTTAGGTGAATGAGAAATTGATGCTCAAAGTATGCCCATTGGAATAAGAATTTTGTTGGAAATTGCTTATATATGTGGAGTCCCACATTGCTAAGACATGAAAGCTTGATGGACTTATAAGGATTTGCACTTTTGGACTTGGATAAGAATGTAAACCTAAGATGCTCTCTCATGAGTAGGGGATGCAAATCATAGCCTCAATGAGTTAAGGGCCCAATGTGTGTGCCCCCACGACGTGGGCGACGTAAATGTCGGTTTGTTGAGCTTGCTCCACACAAGCTTTGTTTTGGAATTTTTTTTTTAATTTTCCAACATAAATTCCGGTTTTTAACAGTCATCAGTCATGATTGTTCATATTCCAAGAGGTAAATGAGCATTAATCTGAATGATTTAAATGGACAGCACTAATGGTGCATTAATCCGGATTAAAACCAAAGATTTTGGTTTTTTGCACTAATGGTGCATTAATCCAAATTAAAAATCAAAGATTTTTTGGTTTTGTAACATCCAATCCTTGAGCCTATAAAAGGAGGCCTCCACAAGTATGAAAAACACTTGATACACACAAAATCCGGGAGCACAAGCACAAGTTTTCTTTCTCTTGTTTTTCTTATTCTTGGTTTTTCTCTTGTAGTAGTCAGGTTTTTGAGTTTTGGTGATAGAGGGAAGACTTTGGTTTCAAGTTCGCCGGAAGCGGTTTTCGATCCTGCTAGATTACCGTTTTTTGTCGTTGTATCCTAGGAGACAGACGTCCGTTGAAGCCTCGTGCACTTACCGGAGGGGACGAATTTGTTATAAGGAAAGCGTGACTCAGGTGCCTCGACAATTTTATGTGTTTGGTTTTCTTCAAGTTAAAGTTGAGTTTCGGTGTAGTCAATTTTCATTATATTCTATTTGAATTAACTTGTTCATTGTTTATGCTCTGTATACTAGTTCTAACATAAGCTCCAGCAGTTATCAACCTTTTTCACCTCTATTTTTACCACAAAAAAAAAAAAAAAAGGGCTTTTTCATCTCTGCTAAGGAGTCTCATCATTTTTATAGTAAAAACCAATACACATTATTTCATTTATCTGCAGTACATACATGGGATTTGAGTGGGCCGCACATATTGTTGCATTGAGAGATTCAAAAGCTTTTTACAGTCCCCTAAAAAAAAAAAAAAGTTATAGCACAGATATGAAGAGCACACTCAAGCAAACATATGTCTGTATTGTTCCATCCCCATATAAGGAATATTCGCCAAAATGACAACCTCAAAAATTGAAATTAGCCGTACCATCTTCCGAATATTAACATTTTGTTTAGTTTGTTAACCTTGGTTTTGGCCAAAGATTCGGCCTTTCCTAGCAGTTTGCCTTGTTCTTGTTTCCTTTGATATTATATTTTCTATCAAAAAAAAAAAAAAAAAAAAAAAGAAAGAAAGAAAGAAAATCATCTTCTCGCTTTAAGGGCTTCTTCTCCTTCGGCGACATGAGAGAACCGTTTCACCAGCTATAGACGATGGGGTGGTAGATAAACTCTATGTTGGAAAAAACCATTATGAGGAGTCATTTTGAAGTTCAAATTTGAGTAGGATTCACCATATAAAAGTAACAATCTTGCTATATGTTCTTCGTCACAAGGAGATCAAAATCATATATTCATATGATCAAAATCGTATATTTATATGCTCAAAATTGTAATCAGGTGAATGATAAATTGATACTCAAAGTGTGCCAATTAGTATTGGAATTTGTTGGAAAAATTGCTAAGAATGTGGTGTCCTATATTGTTTAGACATAGAGGCTTGATGGACATTTTAAGTGATTGCCCTTGTTATCTTGAATAAGATGGTCTACCGAAGAGGTTTGCTCACACATAGGGGGTGCAAGTGATTGCACTTGTGGGCGACGCGAATGATTGACACACACTTGAACACACAACACAAGTTCACATTTTAGGGTTATAATTCTCATTAATCCGGATTAAAGAACATCTTAATTTTGGTTTTATAATACCTTCTGTTGAAGCCTATAAAAGGAAGCCTCTATAAGCATGATTGACACACATTTGAACACACAATACAAGTTCACTTTCTCCATTGCTATTCTTTGTTCTTGGGCATTTTTCTTTTGCAGTAGGTTTTGTTGTTTTTGGTGATAGAGGGAAGGCTTTGGTTTCAACTTCACAGGAAATGGTTTTCGATCGTACTAGACTATCATTGATCGTCATTGTATCCTGGGAGATAGACGCTCATTGAAACCTTGTGCACTTATTAGAGGCGGCGAATCTATTTTATGAAAAACATGTGTTACACACCTCATTTTCGTGTTGTTACATTCGGGTTAAGGTTGAATTTTCAGTTATAGTAATTTTTCTTATATTGAACTTGTTCGTTGTTTATGCTTCATATTTTCTTACACCCTAAAATCTCACCTAAATCTGTCGAAGGTCACGAAGGACAAGTTCAGATAATTGTACCCTTAGAGTTACAAAACCCATATTGTAGTATAGCCATGGAGAGTCAAGTAAAACAGAGATGATAAAGTATCTGAAACCTGATTTTCAATGTTGTGCTTTTTTCTTCTTGTTCTTCATTTTTTTTTTCTTTCTTTTGTAAGTTGTAACTTTGTTCTTTCTGTTGATTAAAAATTGGACAAATCACACTTTTCTCCCTGAACTTTAGACATTGTCACAAAATACTTCATGAATTTTAATTTGTAATATTCTTTCCCTTTGAACTTTGGAAAAGTTTATAAATTTTCCCCCTCAATTAAATTTTTGATGAAAAATACATCTAACACTTGTTGGAAGCATCGGTTGGGGGTATTTAGTATAGAATTATGAAATGACACACATTGATAGCATTCTTGATACCCGTTAACCTTATTAAATGTGCAATAATAAAGTTACCTAAGAGATTATGAGCTTTCAAAATTTAAACATCCAAATTCTTGATACATCTAATACTTGTTGGAAACATCGGTTGGAGGTATTTAGTATGGATTATGATACTCGTTAACCATTCAAAATTTAAATTATGAGCTTTTAAATGCAAAATAATTATTTATAAACACAATTTAGCACACTAATTAATCCCATTTAGCTTAATTATGCATAATTATTCTAACATGCATTACAACTCTAACCTCCTATAAGAAACTTAGTCCTCAAAATTTAAGCATACCTCCATTCACTAAACAAGTGAGGGTAATGTTCTCGCATCTTAGATTCTAACTCCTAAGTCACTTCTTAGACACCATGGTATTGCCATAACACCTTGACTAATGGAATCTCACCATGACGTAAGCTCTTCACCTTCCAATCGAGAATCTGAATAGAGACTTTCTTGTAAGACGCATCTTCTTGGATTGGCCCATCATACCACTGGATGACGTCATTCGGATCAGGCTAGCACTTACGAAGCATCGAGATATGAAACACATCACGCACATATGAAAACTCTTATGGTAGAGCAAGGCGGTTAGCAACTACACTGACACGTTGCACGATCTGAAACTATCCAACACACCTCGAAGCTAACTTTAGCTTGATTTCAAAATGCATAATACCTTTGCATAAAGAAACTCTTAAAATAACAAAATCACCCTCTTCAAACTCTAGAGGTCTATGTTGTAGATTAGCATAACTCTTTTGACGAATTTGAGTTGTTCGTAAACATTGTTGGATGATAGAGATCTTCTTGTTATTGTCTAGAATATCATCAGGTCCAGTAGAAATTCGGTCTTCACGCTTGAGCCATCAAACTAGTGATCTGCATGGTTTACCATAGAGAGCCTCAAACGGTACCATACCGATACTAGATTGATAATTGTTATTGTTTCTAGTGATTTAGGCAATAGGAATTGTTTATTTATTGTTTTGAATATCTAGGAATTGGTCAAAATGGATTTTGGTTGAGTTTTGCAGGTCAGGTCGAGTTAAGAACTCTCAGTTCCATGACGTTCCAATCAATTGGATGGCTTGTCCAGTTAACTAGACGAGTTCATAATTGGACATGACAATTTGTCCTTGTCTGGTCAACTAGTGTAACAACCCATGCTTCTCTTTGATATGATATTATGTGTTTTGGGCCTTATGATTGCATGGTTTTATTATTGGGCTTAATCTCAAAAGGCCTCATACTATTAGAAGGTGGTCACTTTACTTATAAATTATCACATATTTCTATTCCCAAGCGATGTGGGACTACACAGCTTACCTTTTTCCTTTTAGGAACTAATGATTGTCACAACCACCCCTCCTTTTGGAGCCCAACTACCATACTTCTGGTTGGGTGTAGGCTTTGATACCATTTATAACGACTTCTGCCTTACTTTGGTATGATATTATTTGTTTTAGACCTCGTGTCCACACGATTTTGCTCTTTGGATCACCCCAAAAGGCTTTATACTATTAGAATGTGGTCTCTTTACTTATAAACTATCATATATACATCAATTTTCAAGTGATGTGGGATTGTACATCTTATTTTTTTCTTTGTAGAGACCAATAACTGTCACAATCACCCCTCATTTTGAGAGGTTGTTAGTTTAATCTCTTATTTATAATGATGTCTAGGGTTAAATAGGGTTTTTATCTCCAATTAGGCTTCAAATTTCAAGCTTAGAAGGCTTAAAAACTTGGTGGGGCATTTTTATTATATTTGAAAAGTTTGGGCTAAAATTGAAATTCCCGTTGGAATTTGAATTTCGAACATACAGTATTATTTTACTCATAACTTTTTCCTCTCATATTGGAGTTGAGCGATTTAAGCTGCTATGGAAAGATAATGAAAAGATCTACAAATTTATATTCACAAAGCCATCAAATTTGGACATTTTGAAGGTCAAAATTATATTGGAAGATGATGCTACTTTTACGGAATCTTTGTTTTGGCAAAAGAAACATACTAAATTTATCAATACTAATCATATTCATATGACACAGCAATAACACGTACTAATCACTATAAATATATGTATAGTATGAATGAACACAAAGTTTTATGATAAAAATTACCTCTAATTACATAATTTCGTATTTTTCACAATACTGTAATATAATACCTTATACACACTAAGATTTCCTTTCGCAATCATCTGTAAAGAAACTCAATAAAACATTAATAGCATTATAAATTACAATTAATGACTTAATTCCACTTAGTCTTTCATTGTGATTAGGTTATTAGTATGTTGGAAATAACCTAAAATGTTAACTTTAACTTAAGGGTGCCATTGAGATCTTAGATAGAGAAGTTCGCAAAGAATAACAAGGAGATATCCTTGGTTAAAGTATTATGGCGTAACCACAGGGTTGAGGAGGCAACATGGGAATGCGAGGAAGATATGAAAGCTAAGTACTTTGAGTTATTTTGAGGTAGGAAGGATTGTAACACCCTTAAGTTAACGTTAACATTTTAGGTTATTTCCAACATATGAATAGCCTAATCACAAGGAAAGACTAAGTGGAATTAAGTTATTACTTTTGATTTATAATGCTATTAACACTTTATTGAGTTTCCTTATAGGTGATTGCGAAGAGAAATATTGGTGTGGATAAGGTATTAGGTAGTAGTATTGTGATAAATACGAAATTACATAATTAGAGGTATTTTTAATCATAAAATTTTGTGTTTATCCATGCTACACATATATTTATAAGGATTAGCATATGTTATTGATGTTTAATATTAATAGAATCAGTATTGATTACTTTAGTATGTTTCTTTTTCCAAAATACGGATTCCTTAAAAATAATATCATCTTCCAATATATTTTGGACCTTCAAAACATCCAAATTTGACTAGCTTTATAAACTTAAATTTGTAGAGCTTTTTGTTATCTTTCCATAGCCTCTTGAATCACTCAATTCCAATATCAGAGTAAAATGTTATGACTACAGTACCACCATATATTTAAAATTCAAATTTTAGTGGGAATTTCAGTTTTATCCAAAACTTTTCAAATATTATAAAAACATACCAAGTTTTTAAGCCTTCTAAGCTCAAAATTTAAAGCCTAATTAAAGGTGAAAACCGTATTTAACCTTAGACATCATTATAAATAAAATATTAAGTCTCCAACCTACCACAAGACTCATTCTCACATCTTTATAATTTCTCTCGTTGGAAAAGACTCTCTCCTCCTCTCCTTTTCTTTTCTTCTTCTCCTCTTTTTGACTCTTGAGTGTTCCCTTACCCATTCACATCTATTCAAGGTAGGATTTACTACTCATATATACAGATTAAAGAATCCATTATCTTGATTGGTTAGCAAATCCAAATAATTATATCAAACTTGTTTACGATTTTTCTTGATTGATTTTCATGATGGGATGATTTATGATACATCACATGTTATTTTTCTCCTCATATACGCACACATATATACACATGATTTTTCATGATAGGATTTTCATGGTGTATTTGATGGATTTTGTAATTTCTTGCTGACATTGAACATATGAAAATAAAGTTTTGGACTGTTTTGATCTTCATGTAAACTTGTATAAGCTTGTCATGATTTTGATTAAATCAGAATTTTATTTATAAACTAAAGATCCTAAGCTTCATTTTGATTTATGAATTGCTTAAATGGAGATCTTTAAAATTATTTATGAATTTTTAAAGTTATGCTAAGTGCTGAATTTTTTCTGAAAAACGGGATTTTTATAATTAGTTTGTATCATCATTTTTGTCACATTATCGAACTCAAAACAGGACGGGTAAGATGTCAAAAGAAAGCTTTAGATATCTATTTTAATTAGAAATATGAATCATAAAATTTTGATTTTTATAGAATTCATTATCAATTGTGTTATAGTGGTCGATGACTCTGCAAGAGGTACAACCATGAGATTTTGAGTTCTGTATTGTAATATATTTTTAAATGCCTTAACGATATTGAAATCAGTCGTATGATATACCGTTGGAAAGCTCTAGGAATCTAGTTTGTAATGCCACTAAAATCAATAAATTTTATTATGAATGTGGTTTTATATGATTTTTCTTGTAATGGTCGTCGAATCTTTCATTACACAACGACATGTTTAATGTGATGCTATGATGTTATATGAATGATACATGCAAAGTATGAGTTATGTAATGATTTTTATAACGATATAGGTTAGGAATGTGATATGATAAATCCTTATAGATATCCATGAAATCAAAATTATGCTATATTTTTATAATGCATGAAAACTTTGAAAGTTTTACGCACATCGAGAGGACTCGAAGTCGCATCATTGAAGGATTATGAGTAAGTATAGAAAGTTCAAGAATAAGGCAAGTACATCTCTCACTTGTACCATGTTTGTTCAAAATTAAATATTGTTTTATTTGTGTAAATGGTAACAAATTGTGTTTTATTCTGTTTTACGAAACTTTCAATGGGGTTTTATGTTAAAAGCTATGTTTTACGATACAATATGTTTTTTTTTTTTTTTTCAAATATATCTCATTGTTTACAAAATAATATGTTTATGACTATTAAAATATGGTTTTTTTTTTTTTGCCAAATATATCTCCTTGTTTACAAAATAATATGTTTATGACTATATAAGAGTTATAAAAAATAAAAGATAATTAGGAGACATGTACGGGAACTTGTTCCAAATCATAGTTATTAGTATTGAGCCACTAGCACTTCACAGGGGTGCTAGGCTAATGCCCGTCATAGTTACAATTTCATAGATGCCTCAGTGGATGTTGAGTCTAGCTAACTCACTTTTATTGTAGTAGCGTGCATTGGTACATCGCTTCGGCCCAACACAGTGTACAAAAGATAAAAACAATTTTATAAAAAGTTTTGTAAAGAAAGTTTCATAATGTAAGGCTGACAAAATACCTATATGTTTTAAGATATGTTTAATCATCGCTTTTGTGATTATATTCTATTGTACATTTGAAGTGTTGAGATCTATATTTGCATCAAAGTTTTAAAGTAAATGTTTTGTGAGAATATATATGTACTTACTAAGCATTCACTAATTATTGTTCCTTCGCATGTTGCAAATAAAGGTAAAGCTAAGGCATGGGAATGGAGGAGGCGTGGCGTGCAAGCGTGCGTGGTAGCAGAGTGGGTTACTATCAAAACTTTTCTATTTTGAATGAACCTACATTTATCTTAAGAGTTTCATAAGTTTAAAGTTTTGATTGATGAGTTTATTTATTTCTCAATGTTTATTTAGGATGTTTTAAGGTTTTTTTAAGTTTCTTCTACGACGATGTTTCCGCCATCATGATTTCCATAAAAGTTTAGTTTTTCTTCTAATTGATTTTAGCATGAGACAAGTTTTTAACATTTTGGTATTCAATGTTTACAACACTAAAAAAAAAATCTCCTATTTTCCGCAAATACTAGTTGTTAAAGATAGTAAATTGTGATGTTCCTGCAATACCTAGTTTTTTCAATGTTCCTATTTCCTTTTTAAGGAATTAAATATATGCTATGAAGGTATTCATGAAAAAGCTCGATTTAGAGCTTTTGTTAGATTTTGTGAGTTCTTATGGGTCGATAAGACTCAAAATATAATGCTAAGACTAGCAACCAATCTTTTGAGTCGAAAAGGACGAAAAATTACATGATTCAAAGTTGGTCAAAGTTTGACCGAAAAAGTCAACTTTGACCAAGGAAGTCAAGGTTTGACCAAAAACGGTCAAAGGGTTGACTTTGCAGTATTATAAAATGCAGTATGGAAAGTATACTGCGAAAACCGTCTTTACGGTTAAGATAGCATGAATAGGCTTTAAAACCATGTTATAAAATCAAGCACACCTAGTAAGGATTAAAGACGAAAAGGGCTTGGAAAAATAAGAAAAATTTTATACTGTCCATTTTTACACAGATAAATTTTAGACTACAGTGCAGTATAAAAATACTGTGTATAAGTGAACACAGTATTGGAAATATCTGTGTAGCTAAAAAATGGACTGCTTAGTGAAGAAAATAGCCAAACAATCTATAAGGTGGATGACATCACCTTATCTTGAATTATGACATCATAATTATTAAATCAAAACTTGGAAAGAAAGTTAGAGAACTCTAGACCCTTTATGGCCGGCCACCTTGCATGGTTTTTGTGCAAATTTTAAGTCTCATGGGGTTTTTTTAGAATTTTTAAAAATTTCCCCACCTCTATAAATAGGTGAGAGGTATTATTCATTTTATTCAAAAAATCTAGTGAAACTCTTGCCATTTTCCTTCTTGAAAGCCGACCATAGGGAGAGAAAAGGAGAAGAGAAAATCAAAAATTTCCAAGGGGAAATTAAAGGGGAAAGTTTCGGATTTGCTACTTGGAACCAAGAAAAAAGTTGCAAAATCTTTGGAGCCATATTGGCCTAAGTGGCCGAGTGTGGGGGGAAGGAAAAAGGGAAGAGAAAAACTGAAATTTTTTTAGTAGAAAGCTTGGTGGAGTGGCCGAATATTGCTAGGACAACCAAGTGACCAAAAAGAAAATTTTGGTGCCCTAATTTAGTGTAGAGGCCGGTTGTGTTGAACTAGGAGGGAGGAGGAATTTTTAGTGCCCAAACCCTAGCCTTGAACCAAGGTATCTCCTTTAGCCCTAATCTTTCAATTGCGCTTTCAATTTGAAATTTATTTGTATTTCAAGTTGAAATTTGTAAGAGCATAAACTCAATTTAAATTTCTTGCTCTAGATTTGATTAGGTTGTGCTTGATTTAGGGTTTAAGGGTGGTTGGCTCAATTATGTTATTTGATTTTTGGTTTGTGCTTGTTGAATGCTATGGTGCATGTTCGATGATGAATGAATGGTATGTCCCCTAATTATTTGTGTGAACCGGCCCTAGACAGCTCATGCTAGGTTGCTAGCTTAAGTTTGAATGCTTTGGTGCATGTATGAATGTGATGCAAAGGTAGAACCACACAACCCTAGGTTAGGGCAGTTTGTTTGATGGGCTGCATGGACACGATGGGACTGTATGATTGTTCATGTGGGACGTTAGAAAATGCTGCATGTATGCTATTTAGGCTCTCGCCTGTTCGGTTGAGTTAGATTGCACGAAATAAGACGTAAAATGAATGTAAGAACAAAAACTGCCAGTTCGGATGTGAACTGTCCAGTTTTCTGAAAAGTGGAATTTGAGGCCTTTATAGGCCAAATTGGGAAAAACGTAAAACACAAAAGTTGTAGGGAACGATTTTTCCTAAGGGGCAATGTGGACGGATTTCTAAAATAAGGCTCTAATGGCCTTCGTTTTCATGAAAACCTGAGCCTAACCGTGCCCAGGATTTATGCACGGCCAGGTGAGTTCAAATCGTAATATGAACCAGTTAGAGTCTGAATTAAATTATTCATAAAACATAAAATTTTTAGGATTTTTTGAGAGCTAAAACTTTTATGAAGACAAATTTTTGAAATTCAGAATGGATTTTTAAACTGACATGGTTTTATAAAGACTGTGCAGGGAATAGGAAATTCCTGCACAGGATTTTCTAAAAACAGTTCTGAAAAACTGTATTTTTCCTCAAAACCACTGTTTTGACTATGGAAGCTGTTCTAATGGCAGTTTTCAAGCCTTTAATGATTTTATAAAGCCCTGTTTTAAGAATATGAATTTTTACAAGTTAAGTAAAGAGTTTTTGGGGTTAATTTCCCCAAAATTTTCCAAGTTAAGGAAAATGGAATTTTTCAAGCTAAGGTTTAGTAAGCGAATCGATTACGGATGGTAACCGGAAGTTATATCCGAGTTACTGGGCTAAGCCGAAAGCCCAAAGTTTGACTCAAAGAGGGTTGACCTTAGTTGACCAAATGTTGACTTTGGTTGACCAAAAGTTTGACTAAGTTTGACCTTAAGGGTTACTTAATATAACCCTAACGGATACCAAAACTTATAAATGGGGCTAAGATATAGGGTTAATGGAAATAACCCAATGGTTTAAAATAAAACCCCAGGTTGGAGAGAGACCTAACCCTAATGGTATGTTTGAAGGCTTAGCACAAAAGGTTATCCAACGTAACCTCTTAAGAAATAATCCATGTTTGGTTATTCTTAAATAATAGGGTTACTATTTGTAACCAAGTAAGACATCTAGTATTGGGGACATACAACTAGGATTATGTAGGCATGTTGGTTAGGTCACCAACATTCCACAGTATTAATTAGACCCTTACCAATGTCCTTCTTCAAGCAGGAAGAAACCTGCAACTGTACCCGGAAGAGGAGCAGCATTGTTTGAGACATAACAAGAGAGGTAAGTACAACTCCGCCTACAGCATAGGCTTTGTTATGGTACTTGCCTAAGTATGTTAGATGTATGCTAGGAATATACGTGAGATTATTGCTGTGCTACGTTGTTGTAATGCTATGCCTTGCTGTATGCTATGTGGTATGTTAGATTGATTGCAATATGTTATGTGGTTATATGCTGTATGCTATGTGATATGCTATGTAATATGATAAGGGACGATATGCTTATGTATGAAGAATGATAGGTAAGAAATGCATGTTATGATATGGAAATGGTATGAGTATAAATTAAGAATAGGTGACATCATGATGCATGTTCACTAATTCTTATAAGAATAATGAGTTCAAGAATGACAAGATGAAAAGAAAGTAAGATGGCGAGCAAGTCGCCTGTGTCGTATCGACCCGCTCGTAAGTCAGGTTGGACTATGGTTTGAGTTGGAAATGGACTGGCCGCCCCAAACACTCCATAGTCGCGCGACCGGTACGTACACTCAAGTAAGGGGCCCATAAGTAAGATAAGTAAGATAAGTATGAAAGTAAGTTAAGAACGAATAAAGCATAATACGAGCATAAATGGATCATGCATTATGATGTGAGATGTTATGCTATGATGAATAAAGTTATGATACGATATGGTATGCTATGACGAGTTAAGTTGGGATGTGTAAGGTTAGGCTATGTTTGTTTATGTTGCGGTATAAGAAGTTGTACTTGCTGAGCGAAAGCTAACTGTCTTACATCTATGCTATAGGTAAACAACCTGTCAGCAATATATGATACAAGATGGAAGAGCGTGGCGGGGCATACTGTGAAATGTGGGAGCTCAATGCCGCTATACGTTTTGTTTTTTACGTAATTATTTTATGTTGAATATTTTTATCTAAGACATGTTTTATACGTTGCACGTTTTTATGACGTATAAAAAAAAAAAAATTTCCGCTGTTTTCACTGATTAAGTAAGTACGATAAGTTAAGTAAGCATGTATGTACGGTAACGGCCTGTGCTAGGCGGGTTGTTACAGAGTTGGTATCAAAGCGGTTCCCTGCGTTACGATTTCACAGTCTGTCTGCCATCGCCACCATCATTGTAAGTTAAATTTATATTTTATGTATATGCGTAAGTATTTATGATGGGATTGTGATATAATAGACGGGTAGATATGGATCCCGCACGGATGGACGCAGATCGTGCTACAGTTGCGTCATTTTATGGGTCACGACCTCTACTATATGACGATACGAGACGATCAGTCTCGGTATCGGCGTGGCTATACGACGTGGAGATGATCTTCTATACCTGCCATATCGAGGACCGTTTACAGGTCTTGTTGGCTAGTCGATGTTTGATTGCGGACGCCAGGTTATGGTGGATGACCTTCGGAGAGCGGCAGATACCCAGTCGGACATGGGCACATTTTCGAGCCACAGTACTTGCACGGTACGGGCTGATCCCTGTTGAGGGGCCCGGTGACGATGAGCAGTACCGAGATTCCGAGATCTATCGGCACATGCATTATACGCAGTACTAGAGTTTCGTGGCGGACTGACACGCATACCCCCAAGAGTCTATGGGTCATCACTGCCGTAGATTTCAGGAGGCCATGCTGCCTCATACTCCTCAGGATCTACCTCATCCCCAGCTGCAGGCATTAGTGATATTGCGGAACGGGGTACCGCCTCATATCCGACGGTTCATTATGGAGCCCATGTTGGGAAGGACGGTTGGCGATATGATGGACAATATCTTGCAGGCTGAGGTTATCGCGCCCATGGCGCAGGCCGACGCATATGTGGATGAGTATCAGGTCCCAGTCGATGATGTCGGGATAGGAAAGCCTTAGTATGAGGTAGGTCTGATGTTCTCAGAGGACCCAATTCCCGCCATGCCCGTACAGGAGATCCCAGCCCAGGAGGCTGAGGACCAGATGGAGGCCGAGGACGCTGCTAATGATTTGGTTGCTCCGGTGGACCCACCGGAAGACCCTCCCATGATTGTCATCTCTAGTGACGAGGAGGACGATATGAAGCCCACGGCCGAGCATGGAAACTGGGTGGAGGACGTCGACGACTTTGAGGACGATCCCGAGGAGATACTATTCCACGATGGGGATTAGGATGTAGACTCCGATGCAGAGTCTGACGTTTCGGTGATCACGCTTGAGGTTATAGTTTAGGTATATGAGCGATTGTGTATGTACTTTTGACCTTAGGATTGTATGTACTAGCTTATTATTTTTGGATATAGGCTTGTACTTTTGCTGGATGGTAAAGTGGTAGACACTTCCATCCCATTTTTGACTATGTACGATGGTAGAGTGGTAGACATTCCCATCACATTTTTGGCTATGTACAGTATGATGGTAAAGTGTTAGACACTTCCATCATATTTTGACCTTGTATATAAAGATATGTATGTAGAGTATGATGTAATCGATCTGTAATTACAGTATTGTAAATTACGATGTACAGAGTATGTATATGTGAAACATCAAAGAAAATGTACTTTTGAAAGTGTACAAAAGACCGTGCAGACACGGGATATATAACATGAGTATGTTATATTATGAAAAGTCATGTTATGATTATGAAAGTTATGCTATGTTATGATAAGTATCTGATATGATACAATGATGCCTTTTATGTTATGGTATGAAATGTATGATGATATTACGACATGATGTGTTAATATATGATACGACAAGTCATGTATGAAAGAAAGGATATTAATAGTATGATAATATCTTTTCTTATGATAGGATTTAGAAGATGGTACGTCCACATAGAACGGTACCACTTAACCCGCCTGAGCCAAACCTCGCAACCGTTGTAGCTAATTTGCAATGGTAGCTGTTAGAACAGCAGTAGGAGACAGATAGGCTTCGAGCTTAGATAGCTCAGATGAACCAAGGACCCCGGATTAACAAGGTTCCCCTTCGAGCTCAACCAGTACCCCTAGTAGTACCCCCGGTACCAGAGGCTCAACCGGAAGTTCAACTTGAGGTTCAGCCAGAAATTCCTCAGAATGTTAACGTTCCGATGGCACCCACTGGAGGGCAAGTAAACCTACAGCCAGTGAGGAAGGACTTACTGTACGAGCGATTCAGGCGAATGAAGGCGCCTGAGTTCGAAGGCCCGACGGACCCGATATCCGTCGATAATTGGTTAATTGATATCCAAGTTATCTTGGATTTCATGCGGCTGACGAAACAAGAGAAAGTTCTCTGCGCTTCCTTTGCCCTCAAAAAGGATGCGCGACATTGGTGGATGACCGCACAAATACGCCGAGATGTCAAGGCCATAAGCTGCTAGGATTTTGTGACCAAGTTTCGCACAATATACTATAACAGAGAGATCCTTGTCGCTCAACAGGATGAGTTCACGAACTTCAGACAAGGGTTAATGACGGTCATGGAGGCCGTAAAGAAGTTTGAACAGCTGGCTCGGTTATGTCCAAATTTGGTGTCGAGTGAAACGGAAAAGGTGCGAAGGATGATAAAGATGTTTCGAATCGACATTGCCAAACAAGTAAATGCTGGCAGCAACCCGCCTACCTTGGTGTCTGATTGCATAAGTAGGGCAATAAGAGCCGAATATTGGATAAACCAAGACAAGGAGGCTAGGGCGCAGATTTTCAAGGCAAAAAGGGAGGAGAAGGCGGTAGCGAAGCCAACTTAACCCTGACAAGGTTCGGAAGCATACCAGAAGGGCCAAGCGAGTAACTCTGCACAAGGTTCCAAACAATTTGGGAGGAACAAGAAAAAAGGAAATTTCTTGGGTCAGGGTCAACAAAGGAATTTCCCTCAAAAGAAGAACAACCGAGAGAATGAGGGAAATAATGCCAACTATCCCGCGTGTGTGAAGTGTGGGAAGAAACACCCGGGAGTATATAAAATGGGGTCGAATGCTTGCTATATGTGTGGCAAGGAAGGGCATTATGCAAGGAACTGCCCTCAGAACAACCAGAACCAGAACCCTCCTTATTCGAACCGGAACGCAAATAGCCACCAGTTGCATGTTGTCCAAGTCAGGCTTGAAGGACCCTCAATCACTCAAGGCAGATTAGAGGCTTCTGAACCACAAGCTAGGATTTATGCTTACATGAAGGGAGATGCTGAAGCGGGGACATCACACGTGGTGACATGTCAGATTTCTATCACCACTCATGATGCTATTACGTTGTTTGATTCTGGAGCCACTCATTTGTTTGTATCTTTGGAGTTCACCCAGAAACTAGGAAGAAGTATGGATAGGTTAGAGCAGCCTTTCAAAACTTCTTTGCCATCCGGAGAGATTTTGTGGTCCAACTTTTGGATTCAAAATGTTTCTATAATCCTCTGTGGTAGAGAATTATTTATAGATCTCATCGCGATCAAGCTTCAGGATTTCGATGTGATCTTAGGGATGGACTTTTTAGAAAAGAACCATGCGAAGATTGACTGTCGGAAGCAGTGTGTAACATTTAGCCCCTACGACGAGGAGGAGTTTAGTTTCTATGGACAACCCCGGAGCTCAACCACCAGATTGGTTTCGGCTATGAAGGCTTGGAAAATGTTAGCTAATGGATGCCAAGGATACTTAGCTAACATGGTGGATAAAGATCAGGAAGTGGAGCTAATGTCGGAAGATGTTCCCATTGTGAAGGGGTATGTGGATATATTTCCAAAGGACTTACCCGGACTTCCGCCAGAACGGGAAATTTCATTCGAGATCGAATTGCTACCTGGAGCCGCACCCATTTCAAAAGCGCCTTATCGTATGGCACCTGCTGAACTGAGAGAGCTTCAAGTACAGTTATAAGAGCTGCTCGACAAAGGATTCATCCGATAGAGTCACTCTCCGTGGGGAGCGCCTGTTTTGTTCGTAAAGAAGAAGGATGGATCGTTAAGCATGTGTATCGACTATTGCGATCTGAACAAGATTACGATCAAGAGCAAGTATCCCCTTCCAAGGATTGATGATCTTTTCGATCAACTCAGAGGAGCCGTCGTATTTTCGAAAGTCGACTTACGATCAGGCTACTATCAGCTCAGGATCAAGGAGGCAGATATCTCCAAGACAGCTTTCCGAACACGATATGGGCACTACAAATTTTTAGTTATGCCGTTCGGATTGACTAGCACCCCAGTTGCTTTTATGGACCTCATGAACCGAGTGTTCAAGGAATATTTGGATAAGTTTGTTATCATCTTTATTGACGATATATTGATTTATTCAAAGTCCAAGACGGAACATGAGCATCACCTTAGGTTGGTGATGGAGACGCTAAGGCGAAATCAACTGTATGCTAAATTCACAAAATGTGAATTTTGGCTAGAGAAAGTTCATTTCTTGGGGCATGTAGTGTCAAAGGAAGGAATTTTCATAGACCCCGCAAAAGTGGAAGCGGTCAGTTCGTGGTCAATACCCAAGAACATTACGGAGATAAGAAGCTTTCTTGGATTGACTAGATACTACCGACAATTCGTCGAGGGATTTTCCAAGATTGCTGCACCACTAACAGCTCTTACTCGGAAAGAGAAGAAATTTGAATGGACTCCGAAGTGCAAGGAGAATTTCCAAGAGTTCAAGAGGAAGCTGACAAGTGCGCCAATGTTGATAATTCCTGATGTAGATGCTGGAAACTTCGTGATTTATAGTGATGCTTCTAAAAATGGATTACGAGCTGTCCTAATGCAGAATGGAAAGGTAGTAGCCTACGCATCACGACAACTAAAGAATCACGAAAGGAATTATCTTATGTATGATTTGGAGCTAGCAGCGGTAGTTTTCGCACTCAAGATTTGGAGGCACTATTTGTATGGAAACAAATGCGAAATCTACACCGATCATCAAAACTTCAAGTATATTTTTACTCAGAAGGAGCTAAATATGAGATAGCGTATATGGCTAGAGCTCGTAAAGTACTACGATTGTGAGATCTTTTACCACCCTAGAAAGGCAAACAGGGTAGCTGACGCCCTAAGTAGGAAATCAGTAGGCATGCTGATGTCTATTGAAGCGTTTCCTAAACCTCTACAAAGACAGATTTCTGAGTTTAACTTAGAAATGCTGACAGGAAAACTGTCTTCTCTGACTCTTCAGTTCGATTTGCTAGATTCCATCAAGACACACCAAGAAAAGGATCCCTTTCTGCTGAAAGTGTAACTTTTTGGCAAAAAGGACAAGGAGTTTAGGACTTCTGCTGATGGCGTTGTCTATTTCAAAAAGAGGATTTACGTTCCTGACGTGAAATTCTTAAAGGATCAAGTAATGGCAGAAGCCCATAAAACGCCATATTCGATACATCCAGGAGCTACCAAGATGTACAAGGACCTCCGAGAGAATTATTGGTGGCCAAACATGAAGAACGAAGTGGCAGAATACGTGTCGAAATACCTAACTTGTCAAAAAGTTAAGGCTGAACATCGATATCCTAGAGGAGATTTGCAGAAAATAGAGCTTCCAGAATGGAAATGGGAGCAAACTACTATGGATTTTGTAGTAGGATTGCCCAGGACTACAAGTGGAAATGACACGATTTGGGTTATAATGGATAGACTAACCAAGTCAGCCCACTTCATTGCGATTAAGGCTACCTTTTCGGTGGAAAGATTGGTAGAAATTTACATAGCCCAGATCGTTAGACTGCACGGAGTGCCAAAATAGATCATCTCAGACCGTGATGGACGCTTTACTTCTCGATTTTGGACAAGTGTTCACACTGCCATGGGGTCGAAATTGAAGTTCAGTACGGCATTTCACCCCCAAACTGATGGCCAATTGGAAAGAACTATCCAGACACTAGAAGACATGCTAAGGTCATGTGTCTTGGACTTCGGAGGAAATTGGGATCAGAAGCTGCCATTGATCGAATTTTCGTATAACAAAAGTTATCATGCTTCAATCGGAATGGCTCCATTTGAAGCATTGTATGGAAGAAAATGTCGATCACCAATCCATTGGCAAGAAGTTGGGCAAAAACAACTACAAACTACTAACTTCATCAGAAAGACCTCTGAAGACATCAAGAAGATTAAGCAGAGGCTCGACATAGCTTTTAGTCGCCAGAAGAACTATGCCGATAAACGAAGAAGGCCTTGGAATTTCAAGTCGGAGATGCAGTATTCATCAAGGTTGCTCATATGAAAGGAGTGATGCGATTTGGCAAGAAGGGGAAGTTTAGTCCGAGGTATACAGGACCATTCAAAATCCTTAACAAGATTGAGAAAGTAGCCTACAAGCTTGCCCTACCGCCAGAGTTAGCGTCGATGCATAATGTTTTTCATGTTTCGATGTTGAAGAAATAAGTACCAGACCCTTCCCATGTACTTAGTCAAGAACCGGTAGAGGTTCAAACTGACTTGACTTATGAAGAGAAACCAGTTCGAATACTGGATCGGGAAGAAAAGGTCTTAAGGAATTAAACCATTTCCCTAGTTAAGGTTTTATGGAGAAACCACAAGGTTGAAGAGGCAACCTGGGAGTTAGAAGATGATATGAGAAAGAACTACCCCAGTTTGTTCTGATTTTCGAGGACGAAAATTTTTAAGGGGGGTAGATTGTAATACCTAGTTTTTTCAATGTTGCTATTTCCTTTTTAAGGAATTAAATATATGCTATGAAGGTATTCATAAAAAAACTCGATTTAGAGCTTTTGTTAGATTTTGTGAGTTCTTATGGGTCGATAAGACTCAAAATAGAATGCTAAGGCTAGCAACCGACCTTTTGAGTTGAAAATAACAAAAAAGTACATGATTCAAAGTTAGTCAAAGTTTGACCGAAAAAGTCAACTTTGACCAAGGAAGTCAAAGTTTGACCAAGAACGGTCAAAGGGTTGACTTTGCAGTATTATGAAATGCAGTATGAAAAGTATACTGCGAAAACCGTCTTTACGGTTAAGATAGCATGAATAGGCATTAAAACCACCTTAGAAAATCAAGCACACCTAGTAGGGATTAAAGACGAAAAGGGCTCGAAAAAATAAGAAAAATTTTATACTGTCCGTTTTTACACAGATAAATTTTGGACTGCAGTGCAGTATAAAAATACTGTGTATAAGTGAACACAGTATTGGAAATATCTGTGTAGCTCAAAAATGGACTGCTTAGTGAAGAAAATAGCCAAACAAGCTCTAAGGTGGATGACATCACCTTATCTTGAATTATGACATCATAATTATTAAATCAAAACTTGGAAAGAAAGTTAGAGAACTCTAGACCCTTCATGGCCGGCCACCTTGCATGGTTTTTGTGCAAATTTTAAGTCTCATGGGGTTTTTTTAGAATTTTTGAAAATTTCCCCACCTCTATAAATAGGTGAGAGGTATTATTCATTTTATTCAAAAAATCTAGTGAAACTCTTGCCATTTTCCTTCTTGAAAACCGACTATTAGGAAGAGAAAGGGAGAAAAGAAAATCAAAAATTTCCAAGGGGAAATTAAGGGGGAGAGTTTCGGATTTGCTACTAGAAACCAAGAAAAAAGTTTGAAAATCTTTGGAGCCATATTGGCCTAAGTGGCCGAGTGTGGGGGGAAGGAAAAAGGGAAGAGAAAAACTGAAATATTTTTAGTAGAAAGCTTGGTGGAGTGGCCGAATATTGCTAGGACAACCAAGTGACCAAAAAGAAAATTTTGGTGCCCTAATTTAGTGTGGAGGCCGGTTGTGTTGAATTAGGAGGGAGGAAGAATTTTTGGTGCCCAAACCCTAGCCTTGAACCAAGGTATCTCCTTTAGCCCTAATCTTTCAATTAAGCTTTCAATTTGGAATTTATTTGTATTTCAAGTTGAAATTTGTAAGAGCATAAGCTCAATTTAAATTTCTTGCTATAGATTTGATTAGGCTGTGCTTGATTTAGGGTTTAAGGGTCGTTGGCTCAATTATGTTATTTGCTTTTTGGTTTGTGCTCGTTGAATGCTAGGGTGCATATTAGATGATGAATGAATGGTATGTCCCCTAATTGTTTGTGTGAACCGGCCCTAGACAGCTCATGCTAGGTTGCTAGCTTAAGTTTGAATGCTTTGGTGCATGTATGAATGTGATGCAAAGGTAGAACCACGCAACCCTAGGTTAGGGCAGTTTGGTTGATGGGCTGCATGGACACGATGGGACTGTATGATTGTTCATGTGGGATGTTAGAAAATGCTGCATGTATGCTGTTTAGGCTCCCGCGTGTTCGGTTGAGTTAGATTACACGAAATATGACGTAAAATAAATGTAAGAACAAAAACTACCAGTTCGGATGTGAACTGCCCAGTTTTCTAAAAAGTGGAATTTGAGACCTTTAGAGGCCGAATTGGGAAAAACGTAAAACATAAAAGTTGTAGAGAACGATTTTTCCTAGGGGGCATCATGGACGGATTTCTAAAATAATGCTCCAATGGCCTTCGTTTTCACGAAAACCCGAGCTTGACTGTGCCCAGGATTTATGCACGGCCAGGTGAGTTCAAACGGCAATATTAACCAGTTAGAGTCTGAATTAAATTTTTTGTAGAACATAAAAGTTTTAAGATTTTTCGAGAGCTAAAACTTTCTTGAAGACAACTTTTTCAAATTCGGAATGGATTTTTAAACTGACACGGTTTTATAAAGATTGTGCAGGGAACATGAAATTCCTGCACAGGATTTTCTAAAAACAGTTCTGAAAAACTGTATTTTTCCTCAAATACACTGTTTTGACTATGGAAGCTGTTCCAATGGCAGTTTTCAAGCCCTTAATGATTTTATGAAGCCCTATTTTAAGAATATGAATTTTTACAAGTTAAGTAAAGAGTTTTTGGGATTAATTTCCCCAAAATTTTCCAAGTTAAGGAAAATGGAATTTTTCAAGCTAAGGTTTAGTAAGTGAATCGATTACGGATGGTAACCGGAAGTTATATCCGAGTTACTGGGCTAAGCCAAAAGCCCAAAGTTTGACCCAAAGAGGGTTGACCTTAGTTGACCAAATGTTGACTTTGGTTAACCAAAAGTTTGACTAAGTTTGACCTTAAGGGTTACCCAATATAACCCTAAAGGATATCAAAACTTATAAATGGGGCTAAGATATAGGGTTAATGGAAATAACCCAATAGTTTAAAATAAAACCCCAGGTTGGAGAGAGACCTAACCCTAATGGTATGTTTGAAGACTTAGCATAAAAGGTTATCCAACGTAACCTCTTAAGAAATAATCCATGTTTGGTTATTCTTAAATAATAGGGTTACTATTTGTAACCAAGTAAGACATCTAGTATTGGGGACATACAACTAGGATTATGTAGGCATGTTGGTTAGGTCACCAACATTCCACAATATTAATTAGACCCTTACCTATGTCCTTCTTCAAGCAGGAAGAAACCTGCAGCTGTACCTGGAAGAGGAGCAGCATTGTTTGGGACATAGCAAGAGAGGTAAGTACAACTCCGTCTACAGCATAGGCTTTGTTGTGGTACTTGCCTAAGTATGTTAGATGTATGCTAGGAATATACGTGAGATTATTGCTGTGCTACGTTGTCGTGATGCTATGCCTTGCTGTATGCCATGTGGTATGTTAGATTGATTGCAATATGTTATGTGGTTATATGCTGTATGCTATGTGATATGCTATGTCGTATGATAAGGGACGATATGCTTATGTATGAAGAATGATAGGTAAGAAATGCATGTTATGATATGGAATCGGTATGAGTATAAATTAAGAATAGGTGACATCACGATGCATGCTCACTAATTCTTATAAGAATAATGAGTTTAAGAATGACAAGATGAAAAGAAAGTAAGATGGCAAGCAAGTCGCCTGTGTCGTACCGACCCGCTCGTAGGTCGGGTAGGACTATGGTTTGAGTTGGAAATGGACTTGCCGCCCCAACCACTCTATAGTCACGCGCCCGGTACGTACACTCAAGTAAGGGGCCCATAAGTAAGATAAGTAAGATAAGTATGAAAGTAAGTTAAGAACGAATAAAGCATAATACGAGCATAAATGGATCATGCATTATGATGTGAGATGTTATGCTATGATGAATAAAGTTATGATACGATATGGTATGCTATGACGAGTTAAGTTGGGATGTGTAAGGTTAGGCTATGTTTGTTTATGTCGCGGTATAGGAAGTTGTACTTGCTGAGCGAAAGCTCACTGTTTTACGTCTATGCTGTAGGTAAGCAACCTGTCAACAATATATGATACAAGATGGAAGAGCGTGGCGGGGCATACTGTGAAATGTGGGAGTTCAATGCCGCTACGCGTTTTGTTCTTTACGTAATTATTTTATGTTGAATATTTTTATCTAAGACATGTTTTATACGTTGCACGTTTTATGTCGTATAAAAAAAATTTTCTGCTGTTTTTGCTAATTAAGTGAGTACGATAAGTTAAGTAAGCATGTATGTACGGTAACGGCCTGTGCTAGGCGGGTCGTTATAGTTCCACTAGGGGGCGTTACAACCGGACAGAGGCAATATGTTTGGTTGTCTCCTATTTAGACCCGTTTTGCCCCTGTTTTAATATTCTAACTTCTGATTATGCCGTGTTGAGCTGAAACCTGAATTTGTATATGGTTTTGGGATAAAATGACAATTTTTGAAATAATTACCAAAAAATATTGTTTTAATACAATATCAGAAAAAGCACACTAATTAGGCTTGATGTTTAGTTTAATTAGGACTTGTGTTGTGACAGGTAATTAAATTATTTGTGTTGTTGAATTTAAGAATTTAGTGATCGGAGCGAGGAGTCTCGTTTTGCGTGAAATGAAGTTGTTGGTAGATTTATTTGCCAAAGAAGTAGGGTACGTTATCCCCTAAGTTTGTTACAGTGTTTGCTATTGTCATTCTATAAATCTCTCCTTTTAAAATCATTTTTTGAAAATAAAATTATTTTATGAAATAAGAGTTGAGTGGAGCGTTTATAAATGTATAAATTGTTTTTCATCAAAATGATATATGTATATAGATGTAAATACATTATTTTGAGAGGCTCAAATGAGGTGTTTTGAGATTTTGTCCGAGACTGTCCAAGTGCGTTAAATGAATCTACTAACTCTATTCAGTTATACTAGCAGACGGTATTTACTATGATGCTGTGATTAGATACCTAGATGGTATCTTGTAACCAATTGGTCCACTTCGGTGGCGAAATTTATTTGGCTTAGCACTATGAGTATATTATTTAATGATGTAATTTCGTTATTGCGTTATTCTTGTTTCGTTATTCTATTATGATATACTCATTTCCGTATTTAAATTTATTTATTTTTAATGAGTCCTCATATCCTATTGAGCTCGTAACTCACGTTTTATTATTTTAAACCCCATTTCCCATGAGGAGCTAAGAGTAGCGCCGATTAGAGGGATTGCTTTCAAGACCACTGCGGTGATTTATATGTACTTTCATTTCCAGTGATATATTTTTTCTAGGTATGTATAACTAAAACTCTCTATCTAGACTAGGCTTGGATGTCTGTTCCATTACTTTTTTGTTTTTGCCTTTTCGTTTGTTTGAGGTTGGCAAACCCTAGTGATACCAAAGATTGATAATCTGAATTTATTTTCGCTCAAAAGCTTAGTATTTCAAAATACTCACTAATTTTGCTAAAAGCTACTTGGCAAATTTTTATGAATTAAAAATGGTAGAATTTTAGGTCAAAATACAACCTAGCATAAAGGTTTGACTAATTTTACCAAAAGTGACGAAAATTGGAATTTACAAAAGTGTGGGTGAATTTGGGAATGTTGTGAATTTTAAACATTTTTCCTTCTATTTTATTTTTAAATATTCTCATGATTTATTACTAATTACGGGATTATTTTAATTAAACCCCTCAACATCATTATGCCCAGCCGAAACTAGGTATGATGACAATATTAGCTTCATGGGGAAATATTTAATTTAGAGGATAAAATAAAGACTACACAATAATTGATTTTTGTTAGATTGATGAAAACTAACTATGTGAATTATGGAAAATAATTTATTTAGTAGTTGGAGGAAGCTACATAAGAGGATGCAATACGAAGACTACACGTTGCGCCTGCCAACGTCATGTGTCGCCACTTCATCTAATGAAGGGAGTGGGCGTTCCCTTCATCAAGGGGAGGGGTGTCGCCACTTTAGAAATAATAGAGACTCTACCATTAAAGATTGAAAGAAGAAAACTGATAAGTTGAGAATACTAATAAAGCTAAGAATTAATTGTGACCACACCGCTTGTTCTAAGGAAAAGATAATAGCGTGGAAGGCCTTAAGTTGATAAGTCTTACCGAATCAACTGTCCTACAAGGATTGTTACCATATGTGAGATATTGGGTAATAGTAAAAGGTTATTAAAATCTATTTTGCTATGTTAACCCGCATCACTATAACCAATCAGAAACAACTCAAGTTGCAAAACAATAAACTTTTAGATAATGAGATCTAAAAGTTTCATGTAAACCACTGGGCCTAAAAATGATGTTAAGATAGAGTTTTTGGCCGACTTTCGAAAACGTGTAAAACTGAAACAATGTTCCTTGAATCAGTATTTAGCCGCGGGTTTTTGAAAAAATGAACAAGTTAAAGACAAAACTAACTTTTGATCAAAACATGAAAGTTTTAGATTATTTTAAGAATCCTTCATGAATTTCACTTTCACAAAAAATGCCCCTATAGCACTGTTTTATAAATATTTACAAAATTGATCCAAAATAAAAATAGAGTAAATTGTTTATTTAGTTGATAATTTTTTTACGAAATTATGATATGTTCCTTAATTTTTTTATTTTATTTTGTTGTGATTAAAATGTCTTTACGCCACACCCAGCCAACGTCTGCCACGCCACAAACTTTTCCATTTCTCCGTTCTGACTCGTGTCTGATGGCCTCATGAGCTGTTGCATCGAATCAGTCTACAGCCGTACGGAAAGAATGGGAAAAGAAAAATTAAAAAAAATGAACACGAAAACGAAAAAGAAAAGAAGGGAAAGAAAAAGGCAGTGGCAGAGAGCCTCAGGCTTTGCAGGCTTGCAGCAGTGAGGAGGAGATAGAGAAAAAAAATGAGGAAAAAGAAAAAAAAAAAAAGAAAAAATATAGAGGGGTGGATGTTAGGATTTATTTATTTTTTTCGGATATATTTTTTTTTTCTCACAAAAATTCAGGGGAGAGGACATTTTAAAGATTAAAGGAGAAGGAGAGAAGATTTCGAAGAGGAGCTTGGAGGTTTGTAATATATCCATGGGTTTTTCTTTTTTATTATTATTATTATTATTATTATTGTGATTTGAAAATGTTTGAATATTTATTTATGTTTATGCCTATATTTATATTTATTGAGGAGTGCGTTGATTCTAGCGCTACAATATTAGCCTAATTATAAACTTTGCTTTTAATTCAATTTTTTATTATCTAATTTTTATTAAGTTGATTATTCTATGAGTGTTTAATGCTTCTAAATGATTTATCACTATTTTAATGGTTAGGAGGCCGTGATGAATTTGGGAAAGGGAATTAGGTGTAGATCATGCATAGAGTGACATAATTACTAGTTAGATAGGAATATGCACTTGCTAGATTCGTGCAGTCACTAGAGGAAAACCAAAGCTTAATGAATCCTTATTAATTGGTACTCATATGAATATAATGTATCTATTAATGGACTCAACTATTGGGAAGGACTTGTTAAAAAACTTGTTGCTTGTTTATCTTCGTGTGCGGTCACAAGTGAACGAATTACCACAAGTAATAAAGTGACAAAATATCGAGTATCGTCTCATAGAGATTGAAATTAAGAAAGCTAACTAAGTACCACAATTAAAATGATTTAATTTTATCTAAGATATCAAAATTAAATTAAAGGGAATTGAAACAAGCAACTAAATTAAGCAATTAAATTAAACTACGATTAAGCAAAATAAAAACAATCGAAAATATGGATTAAAGGGAATTCAATGGTGTGTAAGGCTAGGGGGTTTCGATTTCACTTGATTTAACTTTGCTCATCCAATTCAAGACTTGTTAATCGAATTCATTCAAATCATTAATCGTAGACGACAAATTTTAATTTCACTCCCTTTCCTGAGTGCCGAGTAAAATAATATACAAAATTTAATCGAATTAATATCCCTATTAACACAACTAATTAAGCACTTATTACGCAACCCTACTCTAGTGATTACCCAAGTCATATTAGCCTCCCGAACTTAATATTACTATGAGTTGTGTTTCCCAATTCCCAACATATGAAATTTACTCTCCCGAGCTCAATTTCACACATTTAAAAACTCTAATTTAACGGTAAATAAAATTAGAAAAGAAAAAAGCACAAAGAAACACAAACAATTCGGAATGAGATTCAATCAACAAGCAATAAATTTATCATAACAAAGTCATCATCAAGCTACATCATATCCCCTAGCTTAGAAAGTTTAGCAAGACATCAAAGTTCTCAAATCCATAACCAAATTTGAAACAAACATCAAACCCATATTCAAACACGAAATCAAAGAGCAAATGCAAGTTCAAGAGCTACAAAGAGAGAAAAGAGTAGAAAGAAGAAGAACTAGTTGAAGAATAAGCTCCCAAGTCTTCAATCTCCTTGAATCCCCAAGAAAAGCCCTCAAAACCTAGAAGTTTTCTCTCTTTTTTCATCGAGGTTTTTGGGTCTCCAAAAAACTCTTTCTTTTTTGCACACAGCTCCTCTTTAGAGTTCGTGGGGGCTTCAGGCCGAGAGAAGGGCGGGGGCGCCTAGCGTGCGAAAGCACGCCTGAGAGCGCGCGGCCGCGAGCTTGGAATTCGAGGGGTATGCCTAACACGCACAGGCGCTCGTTGTAGTGTGTGGAGCGCCCTGGTGGGGCGTGTGCCCCCTTCTAACTTGGTCGAGTCGGCACGTGGGTGCGCGCCCTTAGAGGCGTTTCCGCACTTCTGCTGCGGGCTAAAAACTTGATTTTCATCTTTTTTCCTTCCAAGTAATCCAATTTTTCTTTGTTTATCTGAAACACTCACAAACAGATTAAACCAACCTAGAACTTGAAGATTTTGCAAATTATCCAATTTCAGGACATTAAATAAGTGAGTAAAAGCTCACTTATCAAACTCGTAGATAGATTAGAGAAATTCTGACTATCACTTAACTAGGCAACTAGATTAAGGAGAAAAATGATAGCTTAGTAGATTGGTTCGATGAAATAAGGGAATCACTCAAATAACACACACAAATATATATAACTGAAAACAAACTAAAAGAAAATTTCAAAATATATTAAGGAGATAGAGCTTGGGGTACCTCTAGAGAAGCGCTTGATTTAATGTCTCTAGCTAGACTTGGCTTTGGCTCTCTTTAATTCGGATCCGCAAGCGAGATTTTCTCCACATTCCATTCCTCGCCTCCGAAATAATGCTTCAACCTTTGACCATTGACACGGAAAGTGCGCCCATCATCTCCCGAGAGCTCAATGGCGCCAAAAGGAAACATTTGCTTGATCTTAAAGGGTCCCGACCATCTCGACTTCAACTTCCCAGGAAATAGCTTCAAGCGGGAGTTAAATAGCAAAGCTTGTTGGCCAGGAACAAACTTTCGCCTCAAAATTTGCTTGTCGTGCCACCTTTTTGTACGCTTCTTGTAAAGTCTTGCACTTCCATAGGCTTCATTCTGGAACTCTTCTAACTGATTAAGTTGAAGCAAACGCTGCTCTCCGGATGTCTTGGGGCCAAAATTGAGCTTCTTAATAGCCCAAAAAGCTCTATGCTCCAACTCTATTGGAAGATGACAAGCTTTGCCAAACACTAACTGGTATGGTGACATTCTAATTGGCATTTTGAAAGCCGATCGATAGGCCCACAAGGCATCATCTAATTTCACCGACCAATCCTTCTGGTTAGTGTGTACCGTCTTCGCAAGAATTTGCTTGACTTCCCAGTTTGAGACTCCGGCTTGCCCATTTGTTTGAGGATGGTATGCAAGGGCCACCTTGTGCCGGACTCCATACTTGGTGAGAAGAGCATTGAACACCTTGTTGCAAAAATGAGTCCCCTCATCACTAAGTATTGCTCGATGAGTACCAAACCTAGTGAAGATGTTCTTGTGCAAGAATTTCAACACTACCCGAGCATCATTAGTTGGAGTAGCCATGGCTTCCACCCACTTAGAGACGTAGTCCACCGCTAAAAGAATATATGTTTGGCCAAAAGAGGGAGGAAAAGGTCCCATGTAGTAGATTCTCCAAACATCAAAAATTTTCACCTCCACAATGTTAGTCAAAGGCAACTCATGACGCCTTGAGATGTTTCCTACTCGTTGGCGTCGATCACAAGTCTTAACAAAAGAATGACTATCCCGAAAAAGTGCAGGCCAATAAAAACTAGATTGAAGTGCCTTTGCGATAGTTCGAGTAGCTCCAAAGTGTCCTCAATAGAGAGAAAAGTGGCAATGGTTGAGAATGTCATGAACTTCTTCTTCGGGAATGCATCTCTGGATAACTTGATCGGAGCATATCTTGAACAAGATTGGATCATCCCAAAGATAGCTTCTCACATTATGGAGAAATTTCTTCTTTTGATGGTATGACAAGTCTGGAGGTATTACTTTACAAGCAAGATAATTGACAAAATCAGCATACTAAGGAAGCTTTGCCTCAACCTCAAGAAGTTGTTCATCCAGAAATACCTCTTAAATGCAAGTACTGTCACCCACTTCTATTTGCTCAAGTCTTGAGAGATGATCCGCCATGACATTTTCACTCCCTTTCTTATCCAAAGTCTCCAAACCAAACTCTTAAAGCAAAAGAATCCATTGGATTAGATGAGGTTTGGCATCCTTCTTGGTAAACAAGTAATGAATTACCGCATGGTCCGTGTTGACAATCACTTTGTACCCAATGATATATGAACGAAACTTGTCACAAGCAAAAACTAGCGCCAACATCTCTTTTTCAGTGGTGGTGTAGTTTAATTGCGCTTCATTGAAAGTTCAGCTCGCATAATAAATAGTCCGAAAACCTTGTCTCGCAATTGACCTAGAACTACTCAAACGGCATAATCACTGGCATCACACATGATCTCAAACGGTTCATTCTAATGGGGCACAACCATGATGGGCGCCGAAGTCAACTTCTCCTTAATCAAATTGAAAGCCTTTAAGCATAACTCATCAAAGTTGAGAGAGTCTTTTTCAAGAAGATTGCATAGCGCTTTGATGACCTTTGAAAAATCCTTAACAAATCTCCAGTAGACCCAGCATGGCCCAGGAAAACATCGAATCCCTTTTACATTCGTCGGTGGTGGAAGTTTCTCGATTGCCAAGATTTTAGATCGGTCAACCTCAGTTCCCTTAGAAGATACTCGATGGCCTAAGGCAATTCCTTCCTTAACCATAAAATGACATTTCTCCCAATTAAGAACGAGATTCTTCTCCTCCCAACGTTGTAATGCAAGAGATAGATTGTGGAGGCAATGATCAAAAGATGAGCCAAATACCGAAAAATCATCCATAAAGACCTCCATTATCTCCTCCACCATGTTGGAGAAAATAGCCATCATACATCTTTGGAAGGTTGTGGGGGCATTGCACAAACCGAACGGCATGCGACGAAAAGCAAAAGTATCATAGGAGCATGTGAAAGTCGTCTTCTCTTGGTCTTCGGGGGCTATAGCAATTTGATTGTAGCCCGAATACCCATCAAGAAAGCAATAGTAATTATATCCCGCCAATCGGTCCAGCATTTGATTGATAAAAGAAAAAGGAAAATGATCATTTTTTGTGGCATTGTCGAGCTTCCCATAATCGATGAACACACGCCACCCCGTCACCATTCTAGTAGGGATAAGCTCATTGTTCTCATTTTTTACCACCGTCATTCCACCCTTTTTGGGGACGACTTGCACCAGACTCACCCATGAACTATCAGAGATGGCATAAATGATTCCGACATTGAGTAGCTTCAAAACTTTGGCTCGCACTACTTCTTTCATAGCCGGATTCAATCTTCTCTGATGCTCAATTGATGGCTTGTAAGAGTCATCCATAAGGATCTTGTGCATGCAAATTGTTGGGCTTATGCCTTTGATGTCAGAAATCGACCAACCAAAGGCGGACTTGTGATTTCCCAAGACAAATAGCAACTTTTGTTCTTTTTCCTAGCTCAATGATGCCGAAATAATCACAGGATTAGTGGAATTCTTCCCTAAGAAGGCATGTCGGAAATGCTCGGGCAATTGCTTCAAGACCAACCCATTGTGAGATGAACTAGAAACATCCAAAGAATCTTTAGAAGCTTGAAGACTAATCACCGAATCAAGATTATTCACTTGGGCCGTAGGATCCTCAATAGGTAATGCTTCAAGAGCTAGAACATAGTCTACAATACCTTCATCTTTGGCATAGTACTCCTCACTGAAATCCACCATTGATAAAGAATTCAATAGGCAATGCACCAAAGGATCGTTATGCATAATATCACGAATGAACTCCTTCACACAAGAATCTATCACTTCTATCCGATTGCAAGTAGATCTTTCCTCCGGAAACTTCAATGTATGGTAGATGTTGAACTTGACCTCTTCATTATTAACCCGGAGCATCAAATTCCCACTATGCACATCAATCAAAGCTCTCCCGATAGCAAGAAATGGTCGACCAAGAATTATTAGGATTTCTCGGTCTTCCTCCATGTCGAGAACAACCAAATCCACTGTAAAGATGAACTTATCAACTTTCACCAACACGTATTCAATGACTCCCCTAGGATAGATGAGAGAACGCTCTGCCATTTGCAAGGAAATGGTAGTTGGCTTGACTTCACCAAGTCCCAATTTTTGGAAAACAGAGAGTGGCATAAGATTGATGCTGGCACCATGATCACACAAGGCCTTCTCGAATACAGAGCTACCAATAGTGCATGGAATAGTAACGCTTCTGGGATCCTTCAATTTTTGGGGTAACTTTCTTTGAAGAATTGTACTACATTCCTTTGTGAGCTGCATCGTCTCATAGTCTTCCAACTTCCGCTTCCTCGACATAATATCCTTCATGAACTTTGCATAGTTCGGCATTTGCTCCAATGCATCCGCAAAAGGGATATTGATGTGAATTTTCTTGAAAATCACAAGAAACTTAGAGAATTGGGTTTCCAACTTCTTTTTTTTTTTTTTTTTTTGGGAACAGATGAAGGAATGGTAACGGGAGAGCAATGATTGGGGGATTCTCTGGAAAAGAGATAGAATTTGGCTTCTTAGTCTCTTTCTGTTTGCTCTTCTATCACTTACTCTTGTTTAGTTTAAGCTTCTCGAGGTTTGGGAGTTTCGACTTCTTTTCTGCTCCTCAAAGTGATAGCCTTGCAATGGTCTTTAGGATTACTCTCTGTATCACTTGGAAACTTGCTGGATGATTGGCCTTTTATGGAGTGTGCAAGTTGCCCAATTTGAACTTCAAGAGACTTCATAGTTGCCCCCATATTACTACAATGTGTCTCTATATTATCAAGTCTCACCTCATCTTTGTTAAATCTTCCTCTATTCTCAACAATAAAAGTACTCAAGAGGTCTTCCAACGATGGCTTCTTCTTGGCAATTGGTTGTTGAAATCCCGATGGTGGTTGTAGAGCATTTCTAGGGTTATCATAAGAGAAGTTCTCATAGTTGTGAAGTCCTGGATGGTGGTGAGTAGGCAAATTGTTGGGGCGGTAATTATAGTTCTGGTTGTTCACAAAGTTAACTTGCTCTTAATCAATTCCATCACCAACATAAGAAGTATTAGAAACCATCGCTGATTCTTGACTTGATGAAGCTTCTCTAGTAGTCAATGCTGAAATTTGATTAGACAAGGCCGAAACTTGTGCCGCAAGAGAAACCAATGGGTCTACTTCATACATTCTTGCAACTTTCTTTGTTGAGGATCTCTCATTAGGCCATTGAGAGTTGTTAGATGCCATCTCTTCCAAAATTTGTTGAGCTTCCTCGGCAGTTTTTGACAACAAAGTACCACTAGCCGCCGCATCAACTATGGTTTTTGTTTGGCTATTCAACCCATTGTAGAATAATTGGATTTGAAACCAATCTTGATACCCATGTTGTGGACACCTCCGAATGAGGTCCTTGAACCGCTCCCATGCTTCATAAAAAGGCTCGAAATCCAGTTACCTAAATTGAGCAATTTCTCCACGAAATTGAGACGTCTTCGATGGTGGAAAGAACTTGATGAGGAATCATTGAGCCAAGTCTTCCCAAGTGGTGATACTTCCACTTCGCACCAATTGTAACCAACCCCTCACTCGATCCCTAAGAGAGAACGAGAACAAGCGCAAGCAAATGGCATCCTCCGAAACACCATTCATCTTCATGGTATCACAAATCTCCAAGAAAGTCCCCAAATGTACATTTGCGTCCTCATGTGATAATCCCCCATATTTATTTTGTTGTACCATGTTGATAAGAGCCGGCTTCAACTCGAAGTTGTTAGCATTGATAGCTTACCTTTGGATTACTGAATAGTTGTCATTCACGACGGGTTTGAAATAGTCCCTTAAAGCTCGTTGTTGATTATTATTGTTCTCCCGATAACCCATAACTTAAGCCTCGTTATACTTCTTTTGCTTCCTTATCTTCCGAAGAGTCCTTTCGGTTTCCGGATCAAGTGGCACTAGATTGGGATTTTGAGCTCTTCGCATGAATTGTCACAAACACAAATTTGACAAGCTTAAAACAATTAAAATAAAAGAAATGGCTAAATTAAAACCAAATCACTTGGTTGTAATATTAGCTAGAATTAATAAAATTTTCAATCCCCGGCAACGGTACCAAAAAAATGTTGCGTGTTTATCTTCATGTGTGCTCACAAGTGAACGAATCACCACAAGTAATAAAGTGACAAATGTCGAGTATCATCCCACAGCGATTGAAATTAATAAAACTAACTAAGTAGCACAATTAAAATGACTTAATTTTATCTAAGCTATCAAAATTAAAGGGAATTGAAAAAAGCGACTAAATTAAGCAATTAAATTAAACAAAGATTAAGAAAAATAAAAGCAATAGAAAATATGGATTGAAGGGAACTCAATGCTGTGTAAGGCTAAGCGGTTTTGATTTCACTTGACTTAAATTTACTTATCCAATTCAAGGCTTGTTAATCGAATTCATTCAAATCATTAATCGTAGGCAACAAATTTTAATTTCACTCCCTCTACCGAGTGCCGAGTAAAATAATATGCAAAATTTAATCAAATTAATATCCCTATTAACACAACTAATTAAGCACTTATTAAGCAACCCTACTCTAGCGATTACCCAAGTCATATTAGCCTCCCAAACTTAAAATTACTATGGGTTGTGTTTCCCAATTTCCAACATATGAAATTTACTCTCCCGAGCTCAATTTCACACATCTAAAAACTCTAATTTAATGGTAAATAAAATTAGAAAAAAAAAAGCATAGAGAAACACAAACAATTGGGAATGGGATTCAATCAACAAGCACTAAATTTATTATAACAAAGTCATCATCAAGTTACATCATACCACCTAGCTTAGAAAGTTTAGCTTGACATCAAAGTTCTCAAATCCATAACCAAATTTGAAACAAACATCTAACCCATATTCAAACATGAAATCAAGGAGTATATGCAAGTTCAAGAGCTACAAAGAGATAAAAGAGTACAAAGAAAAAGAACTAGTTGAAGAATAAGCTCCTAAGTATTCAATCTCCTTGACTCTCCAAACAAAGCCCTCAAAACCTAGAAGTTTTCTTTCTTTTTTGTCTGAGGTTTTTGGGTCTCCAAAAAACTCCTTCTTTTTCGCACACAGCTCCTCTTTAGAGCTCGTGGGGGCTTCAGGCCGAGAGAAGGGTGGACACGCCTAGCGTGCGAGAGCACGCCTAAGAGCGCGCGACCGTGAGCTTGGAATTCGAGGGATAGGCCTAGCACGCGCGGGCACTCGTTGTTGTGTCTAGAGCGCGCTGGTGGGGCGCGTGCCCCTTCTGACTTGGTCGAGTGGGCACGTGGGTGCTCGCCCACGCCTCTGCTGCAGGCTAAAAACTTAATTTTCATCTCCTTTTCTTCCAAGTGATCCAATTTTTCTTTGTTTATCTGAAACACTCACAAACACATTAAACCAACCTAAAAACTTGAAGATTTTGCAAATTATTCAATTTCAGGATATTAAATAAGTAAGTGAAAGCTCACTTATTAGACTTGTAGATAGATTAGAGAAATTCTAATTATCACTTAACTAGGCAACTACATTAAGAAGAAAAATGATATCTTAGTGGATTGGTTTGGTGAAATTGGGTCGCTAGAATCTTGTTTGCGTCTTGTTTACTCTTATTTTAATAAGTATTTTGTCTTTTTTTTTTTTAATCAGTCATCCAAATAATTTCCAAAGTTAACCATTTCAATAATTAATATAAATTAAATGCAATTCTCATGAGTCAACATCCTATTTAAACTTTGTTGTTTATTAGCAATAACGTGCACCTGTGTTTAGAAAATTCATGAGTTTGTTGAACAAAATGAACTTAAGTAGGAGAAATCTTGTTGTTACGTGTGATAGGGATACAAGGATTATGACATATTGAAGGATCTTGGTTGAACAATACTCCTTCCTATACGATGGTGGATACACAAATTATGATATAAAATTGAAGCAAAAGTAGTTGAATGTGGTTATTATTCATTAAATTATCCTCGTACTATGTCGTATTGTCTCATTTTCGGGAAAATACTATATTGTCTCGTAAAAATTAATATATTTTCCACTTTAACCTTATTAGAAATAAACGAGAATGTTACTACTTTTTTTTTTTTTTTTTTGGAATTTTAAAAGAAGGGGAATATTAATATGTGGACCAACCTTTCATCCTCATCTTGAAAAAAGATCAGTCGCGTACAGACTTGAATGGCATTTTATATTCCTTCTAATTTTTTGTTCTACCATACTTTCTTATTACCTTTCTACCGGACTTTGGACGTAAAATCTCTTTAATTTATGGTCTATTTTCTGCCTAACTAAACCACAATCGAATTCTTAATATTTGACTGAAGACTTAGAATTCCACCAACAATTAAATTTAGAAGCCATTTTTTTCCGTCGACTAAGACTTAATGAGTCGTATCATGAATGTCAAAAAAAGAGCGGTTGATGAAATTATTGCCAGTCGCCCATGAATGATTAAATAACGGATCCATAAACAGAATCAACTAATCAAAAATAAACTAGAATAATTTATTCAAGATAATAAACCAACTCTATTTTGGAAATAAAAAAATAAAAAAGAAAGAAAGAAAGAAAGAAAGAAAGAAAAAGGGATGATAGACTAAGGAGAAAAATGATAGCTTAGAGGATTGGTTAGGTGAACTTGGGTCTCTAGAATCTTGTTTGTGTCTTGTTTACTCTCATTTTAATTACTATTTCATCTTTCTTTTTAATTGGTCATTCAAATATTTTCCAGAGTTAACCATTTCAATAATTAACTTAAATTAAACACAGTTCTCATGAGTCAACATCCTATTCAAACTTTGTCCTTTATTAGCAATAACGTGCACCGGCGTTTAGAAAATTCACAAGTTTGTTGAACTACTTGAACTCAAGTAGAAGAAAGCTTGTCGTTACGTGCGATAGGGATACAAAGATTATGACATATTGAAGAATCTTCATCGAAAAATATTCCTTCCTATACGATGGTGGATACACTAAATATGATATAAAATTGAAGCAAAAGTAGTTGGACGTGGTTATTATTTGTCAAATTATCCTCATAATATATCATATTGTCTCATTTTCGGTAAAATACTATATTGTCTCGTAAAACTTAATATATTTTCTATTTTAACTTCATTAGTAGCAAACGGAAATATTACTTTTTTCTTTTTTTTTTTTTTTAAAGAAGGGGAATATTAATATGTGGACCAACTAAGTTCTTTCATCCTCATCTTAAAAAAAAGGCCAGTCGCGTGCAGACTTGAATGGCATTTTGTATTCCTTCTAATTTTTTGTTCTACCATACATTTTATTACCTTTCTACCGGACTTTGGACGTAAAAGCAAATATTCAATTTATGGTCTATTTTCTGCCTAACTAAACCACGATTGAATTCGTAATAGTCGACAGCAGACTTAGAATTCCACCAACAATTGAATTTAGAAGCCATTTTTTTCCATAGACTAAGACTTAATGAGTCGTATCATGAATGTCATAAAAAAAAAAAAAAAAAAGGCAGGTGATGAAATTATTGCCAATCGCCCATGAATGATTAGATAATGGATCCATAAACAGAATAATAAAGGATAAACTAGACTAATTTATTCAAGATAATTAGCCAACTCTATTTTGGAAATTAAAAAAAAAAAAAAGAAAGAAAGAAAAAAAGAAAAAGGGATGATAGATTAAGGAGAAAGATGATAGCTTAGTGGATTGGTTAGGTGAAATTGGGTCCCTAGAATCTTGTTTGTGTCTTGTTTACTCTCATTTTAATTACTATTTTGTCTTTCTTTTTAATTGGTCATTCAAATAATTTCCAGAGTTAACCATTTCAATAATTAACTTAAATTAAACGCAACTCTTGTGAGTCGACATTCTATTCAAAATTTGTCCTTTATTAGCAATAACGTGCACCAGCGTTTAGAAAATTCACAAGTTTGTCGAACAACTTGAACTCAAGTAGAAGAAAGCTTGTTGTTACGTGTGATAGGGATACAAGGATTATGACATATTGAAGAATCTTCATCCAACAATATTCCTTCCTATACGATGGTGGATACACTAAATATGATATAAAATTGAAGCAAAAGTAGTTGAACGTGGTTATTATTTGTCAAATTATCCTCATAATATATCATATTGTCTCATTTTTGGTAAAATACTATATTGTCTCGTAAAAATTAATATATTTTCTACCGGACTTTGGACGTAAAAACAAATCTTTAATTTATGGTCTATTTTCTGCCTAACTAAACCAAGATCGAATTCTTAATAGTCGACAGCAGACTTAGAATTCCACCAACAATTGAATTTAGAAGCCATTTTTTTCCATAGACTAATACTTAATGAGTTGTTTCAAGAATGCTAAAAAAATAAAGAGCTGTAGATGAAATTATTGCCAATTGCCCATGAATGATTAAATAATGGATCCATAGACAGAATCAACTAATTTATTCAAGATAATAAACCAACTCTTTTTTGGAAATAAAAAGAAAAGAAAAGAAAAGAAAGAAAGAAAACGGGATGATATGTTTATAATAGTTCAACAACGCAAACAAAAATAGTTACGAAATAAATTGACTTATTAGGTTTGCATGTTAAACTAGTTAATAACATGTTAAACTATTCAATCGCCCACTTACCTCAACATTACTAAATATTGTACTAAAGCTTATTATAACATCGTCATTATTATCGTACTAACAATAGATAAGCTTTCTTTCTGCTGGATGTTTTTTAAAAGACAACTGTTTTCATTGTAGTTTCGAGTAAATTCTTAAACAGATTTTGGTTATTAATTAAGGAAGAACGCCTAATCTTCCTTTACTTTTTATATCCTATGTTTACCGAAACTATCTGCTTCTTTCTAGCAAATTTTTCACTTTCAGAAACTATTTTCATTAGCTGGTGGCCCTACAGACAACGTAAGCCATGTGCATGCTCATGAATATGCATGGAGACTACTGTGAAGACTTCTTAGCCCCGTCCGCTGCTAAGGTTTGAATCCTAAAATTACAATTTAATTTATCTTGTTTTCTCAATTTCACTATTTACAGTTACTACTCATAGTTTTCTAACTCAAACTTTAGAAGTCTACGACTTTGTATATATAAGTCCAAATGAGATAATTAAAAAAGAAAAATTACATAGAATTTCGAGATAAACGAAACGAGCTCCATATTGATATTTATTTTCTAAACACATTTTAAGTTTTTATCCTTTTTTATTCCAACAATTCAAATGCTTCACTAAACAAAAAATTCAATTCAAATCCATATTCTACGATCCAAACTTTAGCACCAAACGCATGCTTAGTCAAAGGAAAGCACAAATTGGTTCAATTACTTTATTTTTTTTAATGAAGACAAATATCTATGGTCATCAATAAAAAAAGAAATTTTTGGTTCATCACCCTTTTTATCTTTGGAATGCAGCTAGACTTAGCTTTGCAAACAGCCAATAGAAATGTTAAACGTTACGAGCCCGCCATAATTTGTGTATATATTCACGAAGCCTATGGCTAGCGATTCACGCAAACCTGTTCTCTTAGACCCTTTCTCTAGATACTCTTACGTTTGATACAATCATGAGGAAGTTGAGTGAACAGAATGTCCACCTAATGTTTTCCTTCATGTCTTGTTTCTTTTTTCTGTCCCATACTCTCAACATCTCTACTGCTCATGCATTTCGATGCCTGCCTGATCAAATGTCCATTCTGTTGAAACTAAAGAAAGAGTTTACACTCAAAAGTTCTCCTAGCTTTTCTGTTGATCGTGATGATAATGCATCGTATCCAAAAACGGAGACTTGGAAAGCTGGTCATGATTGCTGTGATTGGGATGGTGTCACGTGCGACATGGGAACTGGTCACGTGGTCTGGCTAGACCTCAGCAACAGCTGGCTCGAGGGGCCTTTACGCTCTAACAGCAGTCTTTTCAGCTTGCTTCATCTTCAGCAGCTCAATTTGGCTTCCAACAACTTCTCCTTGTGCCTGATTCCCTCGGAATTTGGCCAGCTTTCAAGGATAACTCATCTCAACCTCTCTTACTCCAGGTTTTCGGGTAATATTCCACTTGAATTATCGTTGTTGTCCAAACTGGTTTCACTTGATCTTTCTGATAAAAACCAAGAGAATATTGGCTCTCTTATGATAAACGACTTGGAAAAAGTTGTCCAAAACTTGACAAATTTGAGAGAACTTCACCTGAACACGGTGGACCTCTCGTCATCACGGCTTGAGTCTCTCGCAAATTTAACTTCATTGGCATCTCTCTCACTCAGTGATTGCAGTTTGCAAGGGAGATTTCCAAAGAATCTCTTCCTATTGCCTAAGATACAAGTAATTAACATTTCCTTCAATGAAGAACTCATTGGTTCCCTGCCAGATTCCATTGGTAAACTTGTGTCTAGCTTGACCGTTTTGAGTCTTGGTGTTTGTTCCTTTTCAGGGAAAGTTCCATCTTCCTTTGGGAACCTTTCCCAACTCACACATCTCGACTTGTCCTTCAACAATTTCACAGGTCAATTTCCATATACACTTGGGAACCTCGCAAGGCTACGCGTTCTTGAGTTTTCCAATAACCATTTTAGCGGTGAAATTCCTTCCTCGCTTGGGAACCTCACACAGCTCAATGAATTGGATCTTTCATACAATAATTTTAGCGGTGGAATTCCGTCCTCACTTGGACAACTCAAACAGATGACAATTTTGGATCTATCGGATAACAGGATTGATGGAATCATTCCTTCATCATTGCCTGCGATACCTTCTTTGGTGGCGCTATGGATGGACAACAATCAGTTTACAGGTTCACTTGATATCCACAATATCTCTTTATCCCGGTTATCCGTCTTGTCCATGAGTGGAAACTATTTAAGTGGGCAAATTCCAGAGTCAATTTCCAAGTTTGAAGGCCTGGGATATCTTGATCTCCACTCCAATAATTTTGGTGGTGTAGCAGAGTTGGACAACCTCACGGAGCTGGGGTACCTTGATCTTTCATTTAATCCTCTATCTGCAATAAAGGCAAGAACTCATCCCCAAAAATTACGTTACGTATATATTTCATATTGCAATATAGTTGAATTTCCAGAATTTTTGAAGGAACAACAAGAAATAGAGCAATTAGATCTTTCCAGCAACAAAATCAAGGGGCAACTACCCAAATGGTTTTCAAGAGTTGGAATAGAGACATTGTCTCTATTAAACCTTTCTCACAACTTTATTAGTGGTTGGGAACAATCTATAAGACCCGAAATTTTTGAAGACTCGTAATCTCCTTGTTCATAAGGAATTAAAGTCTAATTTATGTATCAATGATGTGTTATATGAAAAATTATGAATAATAATGAAAAATTCATAATTTTATCTAAACGATGTTCGAGTCCTCAATTAACGATTTTGAGACTCAATTAATGTTTTACTAGCCAAGAATGAAGTTTTTAAAGGAAAAATGACGAAAAATGATGAAATTTGACAAAAGTCAAAGGTTTGATCAAAAGTCAAAAGGTTGACCAAAAAGTCAAAGGGTTGACCAAAAAGTCAAAGTTTGACCGGGACGGGTCACAACGTCGACTTTACAAGTATGATGAAGAAATATGAAAAGAATCTCCGAAAATGGAGTTTTATAAGCCGTAAATCCACCCTAGAAAGATCAAGCACACCGAAAAAAGAATTAAGGGCAAAAAGGTCTCCGAAAAATTGGAGAAAGAGAGTATTGGTCCAAAAATTTAATGGAATAATTTTTGGATCAAATTATAAAATAAAAACGCTCATCACAGTGTTGGAAATGACTGTAGAGCGCGAAAGGAATCGCGAAAGGACGAAATGGCCAAACAAGGCCTTAGAAGAGTTAGTGGAAGATGATGTCCTTGTAATGACACCACCATTCCCTAACCAAAAATTGAAATGGAATGGCAACCTCTAGCCCCATGAAAATCCGGCCAACTAGACAAGGAAAAGAAAAGAAATTGGTTAGTTGGTAACCAAATGACACACCAAAATCTAACCAAGCAAAGGACAAGAGCCCATACCTATGATCTCATTCTCCACTCACCAAGATAAAAAAAAATATATATGAGCTTGTCCTCTCCCCCATAAATTCGGCTACAAGAAGGAAAGGCAAAGGAAAGAAAGAAAAGAAAACCAAAAGAACAAGCAAAGTGTGACACAAAGCCATAAATCAAGGAAAGTGCACCAACTCCTATCCATCAAACCTCTTCTCTCTCTAGTCATTTTTGTTGAACAAAAATGAGTCAAACCATACTCTCCCTCCCCACAAAGTCCGGCTGCCACAAGGAAGAAGGAAGAAAAGAAAAAAAAATGGGAACAATGACAAGGCATAAAGCCACAAATTAAGGACCAAAAAGGTGAGACAAGTGGGAGATTTTTCTAGAAGCTCTCTAGAGCCAACCAAGGGCTGCCATTTGTCCTCCTTTTCTCTTCAATTTGCAGCAGCCCATGCCCCATAATCCCCCTTGGATTCGGCAGCTAGCATCAAGGAAAAGAAAGGGAGACACAACCCACCATTTAGGGACAAGAAACCATCTACTCCAACCACTCCACTTCTCACATCAAGCCTATCCCATCTCTCTAGCTTTTTGCTTGAGAAACTAAGAAAAAAATCCTAGCCATTCTCATTCTTCATACACGGCAGCTAGAGAGGAGAGAGTGAGAGCAAAGAAAAAAATTTGGAATCCCATTCCAAGAGGGTGCACGGCTTTGAGAGAAAGAGAGAGAGAGATTGGAAAATTTTCTTGTGAGTTTTTGGGAGCATTGACCGACCAAGAAGCAAGAGAGGAAGAGGTAAGAGAATCTTGAAAATTTCTTGGATTCCTCCCTTGATGATTTTCGGTTTTTAGTTGGAAGCAAGAAGAGCTAACAACAAATTTTTGGATGCATTTTTATGAAGAAAACCGTGGGTTAGGAGCAAGCCAAGGAAGGAAGAAAATCTTTGGGATTTTGAAAAACCCTAACTTGAGTTGAGGTAAATCTCTTAAACCCCTTGGATCTAAGCTTTATTTAAGTGTTTTTAAGGTTGGATCAAGAGATTTGTAAGGACATAAGTCCATTTAATTTTCAGCCCTATTTATGGTGTGTATGTGCTTGATAGGTTAGGGTTGGTTGGCTAATTTTTCTATGCTTGTTGCTTTAAAAATTTGTGCATGAAAATGATGGATTTTTCATGCTAGAAGATAGGTTGTATGTCCCATAAGATTAGGCCAAAAATCTGCCAAAACAACCCACTTATTGTATGCTAGCTTAAGAGGTAAACCGGAGTAACTCAACAAGCTGCCAGTTCGGTTTCGAACCTGAGCAGTTTTGGAAAAACGGAAATATAAGGCCTTTAGAGGCCAAACGGGGAAAAACTCAAAACACGAAAGTTGTTCGGAACAACTTTTCCTAGAGGACAACGCAGACAGAATCGCGAAATAAGGCTCCAAAGGCCTTCGTTTTACTCGAAACCCGTGGCTGAACCCTGGAACGTTCTCCACACAGTTTTCCAGACTTAACCCGTTTTCAAATAAAAACTGGTACTGATCTAGGCCGAACTAGATTTTGTGCAAAACATGAAAGTTCTAGCATTTTTCGATAGCTACAACTTTTGTGAAGAAAAGTTTTTCAGATTCCGAGCCGATTTTTAAACTGGGCGCGTTTTGTGAGAGGCGCGCAGAGAGTCCGAAAACCAACAAATGAATCTCACGAAAATCTTTTCTAGAAGAGTAATGAAGTGTTCCAAAATGGTCATTTTAGCATCGGAAACCATTCCAAAGGTGGTTTCCGACCCCAAATGATTTTATAAAATAATTATTTCGAAAACCATGGATTTTAAAGGGCTCGGGTTTGAAATTTACGTTTTTCCATAAAGAAAAGAAAAAGAGGGTTTCAACCAAACAATTGCAAGTTGAAGAAAATAATAAATTTAAGCTAATGAATTTTCTAACTAAAAGGAGTTAGGATTTTTACAAGAAGAATGGAGGATTTTGGGAGTTAATCACACAAGATTTTCCATAATATAAGGAAGAGGAATTTTAAGGTAAAATTGGTAAACAAGCCGATTACGAACGGTAACCGGATATTAGGTCCGAGTTACATACCCAAGGATAACCAAGGGTTGACAAAAGGTTGACCCAAGGTTAATTAAGGTTAATCTTAAGGGTTACCCAACATAACCCTAAGGGATACCCACATGTATATTGGGCTAAGATTTAATGGGTTAAAGGAAATAACCCAATAACAAGGATATATGAGCAAAGCCCAATAAGAGAACAAGACTCCAACCAAAAAGGTTACCCAATGTAACCTCATAAGGAATTATCCAAGTTCAATAAAGAATAGGGGTAAAAATGGCCTAGATGGATAACATGTGTAGGGGACATACAACCAAAAGTAAGCGTGAGTGTTGGTAGGTCACCAACACCTTACGAAAGGATCCTGATCCTATATTTTTGGTATATCAGGAAAGTGAATTGCCGTTGCCGACGAGTTACGGAACGCGATTTTAAGGAACACGGCACTAGAGGTAAGTACAAACCTCACCTGCAGTATGAAAACTAGTAAATTATGTTCAAGTATGTAGTTTTCAAATGTGCTATAATATGTCGTGTGCTATATCTGTGAAATGCCATGTTTTATGAAAAGTGCTATTTTTGCGAAATGCCATATTTATAAAAGGTGCTATTTTCGTAAAATGCTATGTTGATGAAAAGTGCTATTTTTGCGAAATGCCATATTTATAAAAGGTGCTATTTTCGTAAAATGCTATGTTGATGAAAAGTGCTATTTTTGTAAATAATCATAATAGTGCTATTTTTGTAAAATGTCATGTTTATGAAAATGTCATATCTGCAAATGCCATGAATGAAAAGAATGCCATGCCATGTTAATAATGAAATGAAAAGTATGTTATCATGTAGTGACATCATATTGTATGCTCACTAAAGATAAATGACATGGTAAGAAGTCACAAGTAAAGTGTCGTACCAACCTCCTTGTGGTGGAGGATTTTTATGTACAAGTTATGGATTCACCCCCGCGCTTATGTAAGAGGGTGTAATCACACATGTTTCCTGGGTACAGTTAGGGACTTGCAATCCCATCTAACTGTATCCAGCGGCGCGCTATATGTTAAGGGTACGTACACTATGGGGCCCATAAGAAAGATAAGAAAATGAATGAAATGCATAAATAGAACATAACCGGTTCATGCATATGCATATGATGATGTATGTTTCTTCATGATGTTTAAATGTTTTGTGAGATATGTTTGTGCTTACTGGGCGAAAGCTCATTCAGTTATATTTCATACTGTAGGTAAGAAACCCGCAGCTTAATGCTGGGCATTGTTGGGGCGGTGTGGCGGCAGACGAAGGCGGTATGGATACCACTACGCATAATTTCCGCAAATCTTTTGATGTAAAGAAGTTTTTGTATATAAGCATGTATGGTAAAGACAAATTATACCTTATGGTATTTTGGAACTAAATACCCTAAGTAATCGTTTACTTGAGTAGTAATGATATCTTACTAAAGACAAATGTTTTATAAGTAGGTTTCAAAAAAAAAAAAATGAGACATAAGAGTTTTAAGAAGTTCAAAAAAAAATAAAAATAAAAAATATATCCCCAAATTTTCAAGTAATCTAAGTAAGGTAAGGAGTGACGGCCTTACGTAGTAAGGGGGCGTCACAGAGTTGGTATCAGAGCGGTATCCTGCCAGCCTACTTCGTCTCGCTCCGCATCGTTCTGCAATAGCCCAAGTAAGTTAATTTATTTTCTTACGCTCAGAATTAGAGTTTTTGTATTCGACTCATATCGATGGTTTGCGATGGAAAGGTTAGTGGTGAGAATGACGTCGGGTGGTGCCCTAGCTCGATGGTGGTAAAACAAGTAATATATGCCCATGATGAGGAAATTATATATTTTCCCTAAAAACTATGATTATGAAAAGAAGATTATGGTTCTGTATAAAAGATATGATTTTATGAAAGTTTTAAAAATAAAAAGCTTATTTTATCGCTTCTATACAGAACCATGCTACCAAGACATCGAGCTGCGCCGACCCAAAACGTCGGTCTTACAGCTCAACTAAACGAGCTAAGAGAAATGATGTTAGCCCAGCAACGGGAGATAGGTGGGCTTAGGGCTCAGATAGCCCAACAGAACCAAGGACCACCGGCCCCAGGAGCACCAATGGCGCCGGTAACTGCTCTGCCAGCACCTCGTGTTCGAACCCCGACAGAGCTGTACCATGAATTTCGGCGCATGAGGGCACCGAAATTCGAAGGATCAATGGACCCGATCGAGGCCGACAACTGGCTCATCGACCTTCAGGTTTCCCTGAATCTCTTAGGGCTCGACGATAGAGAAAGAGTCCTTTGCGCGTCCTTCATGTTGGAGAAAGACGCTCGATTATGGTGGGAAACAGTTCAAATCAGACGGGACGTCAACCAGATGACATGGGGAGACTTTGTGGAAGAGTTCCGTGAGAAGTACTTCAACACAGAAGTAATGGAAACTCAACAGGACAAATTCATCAATTTTCGTCAGGGAAATTTGTCCGTGGCTGAAGCTGTAAGAAGGTTTGAACAGCTCGCCCGTCTCTGCCCTCAACTCATCAGTTCTGAAAAGGACAAAGTGGGAAAGATGATGAGAATGTTCCAGCCAGACTTAGCCATGATTATCAGTAATAGCCCCCACCCACCGCTCACTGTCGCGGAGTGCGTCAGCCAAGCAGTTCTAGCCGAATATTGGGTCGGTCAGAACAAGGCGCAACGGGCCCAGTTCTTTAAGGAAAGAAATGAGGAAAGAGCACTAGCCAAGCAGAGTCAGACCAAACAAGGTCAATCATCACAGCAGAAAGGTCAAGGAGGACCTTCTGGCCAACGCGGCAGCAACAAGCCGTATGGCAACCCCCAGCGGAAAAGAAAGTGGAATGCCGGAGGGCAAGGGAGCCAACAGAATCCTCCCCCGAAGAAGAATGCCCCTGACAACAGTGGAATTTCCCCTTGCCAGAAATGTAAGAGAAGGCACCCGGGAGACTGCCGTGCCGGGACAAACCTCTGTTACCAGTGTGGCAAGGAAGGCCACTTTGCTAAGAATTGCACTGCCAATGTCCAGCACCAACAGAATCATCAGAAGGGTCAGGGAAGTCAGTTACATGCCACCCATATGAGGCTAGAAGGGCCTGCGGTTCCTCAAGGCCGAGCTGAAGCTCCAGAACCGCAAGGACGCATCCATGCCTACGCAAAGGAGGGTGCCCAAGCTGGACCGTCCACGGTGGTGACAGGTCAGCTTCCTTTTGCCCAACAAGATACTTATATGTTGATAAATTCTGGAGTTATGCTTTCATTCACATCACCTAGGTTGCTAAGAAAACTAGGTAGAGATAATGGGAAAATTTGAAAGAACCTCCTGTACTGTACTGCATTACCCTCCGGGGAAACTTTATTGTCTGATTTTTGGATACGTCATGTTCCAATAATCATATACGGTAGAAAGATGTACGTCCACCTGATCATCATCGATTTATACAACTACAACATTATCCTGGGTATGGACTTCCTGGGAAAATACAACGCGGTTATCGACTGCCAGCGTCATGCCGTTACGTTCAAGCCAGTTGGGGATAAGGAATGCACCTTTCGAGAATTAACCCCGAAGCAGCCGAAGATGTTTGTTTCGGCATTAAAGGCTAGAAAAGTTATTGGCAGAAGGATGTATGGGATTCCTAGCCAACATGGTGGATAAGACACAAGAGACCGAAAGTAAGCCGAAGATGTACTGATTGTCAAGGAACTTGTGAACGTTTTCCTAAAGAATTGCCAGGATTACCACCAGAACGAGAAATCTCTTTAGAGATTGAGTTGCTTCTAGGATCGGCACCCGTATCCAAGGCACCTTATAAGATGGCGCCTGCCGAACTCAAGGAATTGCAAGTCCAGTTGAAGGAGCTCCTAGATAAAGGATTCATCAAACAAAGCTATTCACCATGAGGAGCCCCGGTGTTGTTTGTTAAGAAAAAGGACGGCACTCTAAGAATGTGCATCGACTATCGGGAGTTGAACAAGACCACCATCAAGAACAAGTATCCGTTGCCCAGGATCGACGATTTAATTCAACCAACCGAAAGGAGCCTCAGTCTTTTCGAAGATTGATTTACGATCGGGATATCACCAGCTCCGAATCAAGGAAGGAGACGTTCCGAAGACGGCGTTTCGCACCCGATATGGACACTACGAGTTCCTTGTGAGGCCGTTCGGACTGACAAATGCACCAGCCGCCTTCATGGATCTGATGAATCAAGTATTTAAGGACTACCTAGATAAGTTTGCCATTGTCTTTATAGACGACATTCTGATCTACTCAAGGTCGAAAGAGGAACACGAAGAGCGTCTAAGGATTGCACTACGGATTTTGAAGCAAAATTAGCTTTACGCCAAGTTCTCCAAGTGCGAGTTTTGGTTGGAAAAAGGTCCATTTCCTTGGACCTGTAGTCTCAAAAGAAGGCATATCCGTAGACCCGGCTGAGATTGAGGCGGTAAGTAAGTGGCCAGCCCCAAAAATGTCATCAAAGTGCGCAGTTTCCTTGGATTAGCGGGCTATTACCGACGATTCGTCGAAGGATTTGCTAAGATCGCGACGCCATTTACCGCACTCACGAGAAAAGGCAAGGCTTATGAATGGACAAATAAGTGTGAAGAACACTTCCAAGAGCTCAAAAGCAAGTTGACGAGCGCTCCAATCCTCACAATTCCAGTTGTGGAGGAAGAAAACTTCGCGATTTATAGCGATGCTTCCAAAATAGGATTGGGAGCCGTGCTTATGCAAAACGGAAAAGTGATCGCTTATGCCTCACGACAGCTCAAGGAACACAAGAAGAACTATCCGACGCATGATTTGGAGCTTGCGGCGGTAGTATTTGCCTTAAAGATTTGGAAGCACTACCTCTACGGCACAAAATGCGAAGTGTACACGGACCATCGGAGTTTGAAGTACATCTTCACACAAAAGAAGCTCAACATTAGGCAAAGAGGATGGCTCGAATTGGTAAAGGACTACGACATAGATATCCGATATCATCCCGGGAAGGCTAACAAGGTGGCCGATGCCCTTAGTCGGAAGTCGTCCTCCTCGATGATGTCAATCAAGTCATTGACCGAGCCTCTTCAAAAGAAACTAATGAAAGCCAAAATCGAGCTCATTACGAGAAGACTAGCCGCTCTAACCTTCCAGCCTACCATTCTGGATGGCATAAAGGAACATTAAGAAGCCGATGCCTCGCTGCTTAGAATGAAAAAACAAGGTTTTGGAAGAAAGGAGTTGGACTTCCACATATCCAATGAAGGCATTCTCTATCAAAAGAATGGATTATGTATTCCTAATGAGGAAAGGATTGAAGGAAAAGATCATGGAGGAAGCTCACGAGGCTCCATATTCTGTCCATTCTGGAGCCACAAAGATGTACAAGGACTTAAGGGAGAGCTTTTGCTGGCCCAAAATGAAGAACGGCGTTGTTACTTTTGTCAGTAAATGCCTTACTTAAAAAGTAAAGGCGGAACACCAACGTCCAGAAGGAGAATTATAGAAAATCCCCATCCCAGAATGGAAATGGGTACCAAGCTTTCGTTTAGTACAGCTTTTCACCCACAAACAGATGAACAATCAGAAAGGACCATTCAAACCTTAGGAGACATGTTGCGAGCTTGCGTGATGGATGTCAAGGGAACTTGGGATAAGAAGCTTCCTTTGATTGAATTCTCGTACAACAACAGTTTTCACGCTTCAATCGGAATGGCTCCTTATGGAAATTTATATGGAAGAAGATGCAGGTCTCCAGTCCACTAGTACGAGACAAGAGAAAAAGAGCTGGTAGCTACGGACTTCATTCGAAAGATCACGGAAAACGTGAAACTCATACGACAAAGGATGGGGACTGCCGTTAGTCGGCAAAAGAGTTACGCCGACAAGCGACGAAGACCTCTCGAATTTCAAGTAGGAGACTTGGTTTTCCTCAAAGACGCTCCATTTAAGGGAGTTACGCGATTCGGAAAGAAAGGGAAATTGAACCCAAGGTATATAGGACCGTTCGAAATAATCAAAGGGGTTGATAACGTAGCCTACAAGTTGGCTTTACCCAAGGATTAGCATATGTGCACAATGTATTTCATGTGTCAATGTTAAAGAAGTATGTTCCGGATCCCTCACACGTAATCGAGCACGAACCGATCGAGGTTCGAGAAGATTTGACTTATGAGGAGAAGCCAGTCCAGATTTTGGCACGAGAAGAAAAAGTACTAAGAAATAAGGTTATCCCTCTAGTCAAGGTACTATGGAGAAACCGCCACATCGAAGAAGCGACGTGGAAGCGAGAAGAAGATATGAAGAGAAACTACCCCGATTTGTTCTAATTTTCGAGGACGAAAATCTTTTAAGGAGGGTAGGTTGTAAGACCCGAAATTTTTGAAGACTCGTAATCTCCTTGTTCATAAGGAATTAAAGTCTAATTTATGTATCAATGATGTGTTATATGAAAAATTATGAATAATAATGAAAAATTCATAATTTTATCTAAACGATGTTCGAGTCCTCAATTAACGATTTTGAGACTCAATTAATGTTTTACTAGCCAAGAATGAAGTTTTTAAAGGAAAAATGACGAAAAAGGATGAAATTTGACAAAAGTCAAAGGTTTGACCAAAAGTCAAAAGGTTGACCAAAAAGTCAAAGGGTTGACCAAAAAGTCAAAGTTTGACCGGGACGGGTCACAACGTCGACTTTACAAGTATGATGAAGAAATATGAAAAGAATCTCCGAAAATGGAGTTTTATAAGCCGTAAATCCACCCTAGAAAGATCAAGCACACCGAAAAAAGAATTAAGGGCAAAAAGGTCTCCGAAAAATTGGAGAAAGAGAGTATTGGTCCAAAAATTTAATGGAATAATTTTTGGATCAAATTATAAAATAAAAACGCTCATCACAGTGTTGGAAATGACTGTAGAGCGCGAAAGGAATCGCGAAAGGACGAAATGGCCAAACAAGGCCTTAGAAGAGTTAGTGGAAGATGATGTCCTTGTAATGACACCACCATTCCCTAACCAAAAATTGAAATGGAATGGCAACCTCTAGCCCCATGAAAATCCGGCCAACTAGACAAGGAAAAGAAAAGAAATTGGTTAGTTGGTAACCAAATGACACACCAAAATCTAACCAAGCAAAGGACAAGAGCCCATACCTATGATCTCATTCTCCACTCACCAAGATAAAAAAAAATATATATGAGCTTGTCCTCTCCCCCATAAATTCGGCTACAAGAAGGAAAGGCAAAGGAAAGAAAGAAAAGAAAACCAAAAGAACAAGCAAAGTGTGACACAAAGCCATAAATCAAGGAAAAGTGCACCAACTCCTATCCATCAAACCTCTTCTCTCTCTAGTCATTTTTGTTGAACAAAAATGAGTCAAACCATACTCTCCCTCCCCACAAAGTCCGGCTGCCACAAGGAAGAAGGAAGAAAAGAAAAAAAAATGGGAACAATGACAAGGCATAAAGCCACAAATTAAGGACCAAAAAGGTGAGACAAGTGGGAGATTTTTCTAGAAGCTCTCTAGAGCCAACCAAGGGCTGCCATTTGTCCTCCTTTTCTCTTCAATTTGCAGCAGCCCATGCCCCATAATCCCCCTTGGATTCGGCAGCTAGCATCAAGGAAAAGAAAGGGAGACACAACCCACCATTTAGGGACAAGAAACCATCTACTCCAACCACTCCACTTCTCACATCAAGCCTATCCCATCTCTCTAGCTTTTTGCTTGAGAAACTAAGAAAAAAATCCTAGCCATTCTCATTCTTCATACACGGCAGCTAGAGAGGAGAGAGTGAGAGCAAAGAAAAAAATTTGGAATCCCATTCCAAGAGGGTGCACGGCTTTGAGAGAAAGAGAGAGAGAGATTGGAAAATTTTCTTGTGAGTTTTTGGGAGCATTGACCGACCAAGAAGCAAGAGAGGAAGAGGTAAGAGAATCTTGAAAATTTCTTGGATTCCTCCCTTGATGATTTTCGGTTTTTAGTTGGAAGCAAGAAGAGCTAACAACAAATTTTTGGATGCATTTTTATGAAGAAAACCGTGGGTTAGGAGCAAGCCAAGGAAGGAAGAAAATCTTTGGGATTTTGAAAAACCCTAACTTGAGTTGAGGTAAATCTCTTAAACCCCTTGGATCTAAGCTTTATTTAAGTGTTTTTAAGGTTGGATCAAGAGATTTGTAAGGACATAAGTCCATTTAATTTTCAGCCCTATTTATGGTGTGTATGTGCTTGATAGGTTAAGGTTGGTTGGCTAATTTTTCTATGCTTGTTGCTTTAAAAATTTGTGCATGAAAATGATGGATTTTTCATGCTAGAAGATAGGTTGTATGTCCCATAAGATTAGGCCAAAAATCTGCCAAAACAACCCACTTATTGTATGCTAGCTTAAGAGGTAAACCGGAGTAACTCAACAAGCTGCCAGTTCGGTTTCGAACCTGAGCAGTTTTGGAAAAACGGAAATATAAGGCCTTTAGAGGCCAAACGGGGAAAAACTCAAAACACGAAAGTTGTTCGGAACAACTTTTCCTAGAGGACAACGCAGACAGAATCGCGAAATAAGGCTCCAAAGGCCTTCGTTTTACTCGAAACCCGTGGCTGAACCCTGGAACGTTCTCCACACAGTTTTCCAGACTTAACCCGTTTTCAAATAAAAACTGGTACTGATCTAGGCCGAACTAGATTTTGTGCAAAACATGAAAGTTCTAGCATTTTTCGATAGCTACAACTTTTGTGAAGAAAAGTTTTTCAGATTCCGAGCCGATTTTTAAACTGGGCGCGTTTTGTGAGAGGCGCGCAGAGAGTCCGAAAACCAACAAATGAATCTCACGAAAATCTTTTCTAGAAGAGTAATGAAGTGTTCCAAAATGGTCATTTTAGCATCGGAAACCATTCCAAAGGTGGTTTCCGACCCCAAATGATTTTATAAAATAATTATTTCGAAAACCATGGATTTTAAAGGGCTCGGGTTTGAAATTTACGTTTTTCCATAAAGAAAAGAAAAAGAGGGTTTCAACCAAACAATTGCAAGTTGAAGAAAATAATAAATTTAAGCTAATGAATTTTCTAACTAAAAGGAGTTAGGATTTTTACAAGAAGAATGGAGGATTTTGGGAGTTAATCACACAAGATTTTCCATAATATAAGGAAGAGGAATTTTAAGGTAAAATTGGTAAACAAGCCGATTACGAACGGTAACCGGATATTAGGTCCGAGTTACATACCCAAGGATAACCAAGGGTTGACAAAAGGTTGACCCAAGGTTAATTAAGGTTAATCTTAAGGGTTACCCAACATAACCCTAAGGGATACCCACATGTATATTGGGCTAAGATTTAATGGGTTAAAGGAAATAACCCAATAACAAGGATATATGAGCAAAGCCCAATAAGAGAACAAGACTCCAACCAAAAAGGTTACCCAATGTAACCTCATAAGGAATTATCCAAGTTCAATAAAGAATAGGGGTAAAAATGGCCTAGATGGATAACATGTGTAGGGGACATACAACCAAAAGTAAGCGTGAGTGTTGGTAGGTCACCAACACCTTACGAAAGGATCCTGATCCTATATTTTTGGTATATCAGGAAAGTGAATTGCCGTTGCCGACGAGTTACGGAACGCGATTTTAAGGAACACGGCACTAGAGGTAAGTACAAACCTCACCTGCAGTATGAAAACTAGTAAATTATGTTCAAGTATGTAGTTTTCAAATGTGCTATAATATGTCGTGTGCTATATCTGTGAAATGCCATGTTTTATGAAAAGTGCTATTTTTGCGAAATGCCATATTTATAAAAGGTGCTATTTTCGTAAAATGCTATGTTGATGAAAAGTGCTATTTTTGCGAAATGCCATATTTATAAAAGGTGCTATTTTCGTAAAATGCTATGTTGATGAAAAGTGCTATTTTTGTAAATAATCATAATAGTGCTATTTTTGTAAAATGTCATGTTTATGAAAATGTCATATCTGCAAATGCCATGAATGAAAAGAATGCCATGCCATGTTAATAATGAAATGAAAAGTATGTTATCATGTAGTGACATCATATTGTATGCTCACTAAAGATAAATGACATGGTAAGAAGTCACAAGTAAAGTGTCGTACCAACCTCCTTGTGGTGGAGGATTTTTATGTACAAGTTATGGATTCACCCCCGCGCTTATGTAAGAGGGTGTAATCACACATGTTTCCTGGGTACAGTTAGGGACTTGCAATCCCATCTAACTGTATCCAGCGGCGCGCTATATGTTAAGGGTACGTACACTATGGGGCCCATAAGAAAGATAAGAAAATGAATGAAATGCATAAATAGAACATAACCGGTTCATGCATATGCATATGATGATGTATGTTTCTTCATGATGTTTAAATGTTTTGTGAGATATGTTTGTGCTTACTGGGCGAAAGCTCATTCAGTTATATTTCATACTGTAGGTAAGAAACCCGCAGCTTAATGCTGGGCATTGTTGGGGCGGTGTGGCGGCAGACGAAGGCGGTATGGATACCACTACGCATAATTTCCGCAAATCTTTTGATGTAAAGAAGTTTTTGTATATAAGCATGTATGGTAAAGACAAATTATACCTTATGGTATTTTGGAACTAAATACCCTAAGTAATCGTTTACTTGAGTAGTAATGATATCTTACTAAAGACAAATGTTTTATAAGTAGGTTTCAAAAAAAAAAAAATGAGACATAAGAGTTTTAAGAAGTTCAAAAAAAAATAAAAATAAAAAATATATCCCCAAATTTTCAAGTAATCTAAGTAAGGTAAGGAGTGACGGCCTTACGTAGTAAGGGGGCGTCACACAATCTACTCTAGTTCTTCCATGGAAAGCACTGAAATATCTAAACCTAGAGTCTAACAGATTGCCAGGTCCACTTTTTGTCCCATCATTGTCCATACAGTTCTTGTTCATCTCCGAAAATAACTTTACTGGAAGAATTCATCCATCCATTTGTAAGTCAAGTGAACTTGTAGTCCTTGATCTGTCCAAAAACCATTTCTCGAACACGATCCCATTTTGCTTGCTTAACTTCAGTAGTTCTCTCCAAGTACTGAATTTGCAACACAACAATCTTCGAGGAAAGTTACCGGCGGAGATCTTCAGAGATGGATGCTCTTTAACCTCATTAGACTTGAGCCACAACAGATTCCATGGAAGGGTTCCGAGATCTCTAGTTACTTGTAAAAAACTGGAAGTTTTAAATCTTGGATATAACAAGATCAGGGATACGTTTCCTTTTATGTTGGCGAATTTGGAAGAGTTGAAAGTTCTGGTGCTGAGATCTAATAAGTTCTATGGCCCGATATGGGATGCTCAGAAGTACTTGGGTTTTGTAAAGCTTCGGGTCATTGATCTCTCCTTCAATAATTTCAGTGGAACCTTGCCATCAGAATACTTCCAGAATTGGACTTCCATGATTGAAGTAACGGAGTCAAAGAAGTCACCGCTATACATGCAACACAAGTCTGGATATTATCATGATTCGCTGACTGTGACGAATAAGGGTTTGCCGATGACGTTTAAGAAGATTTTATCTATCTTCACATCTATCGACTTCTCCAACAACAGATTCCATGGAGGTCTTCCGAACACTCTAGAAAATCTTCGAGTGTTAATTGTGCTGAACTTGTCCACAAACAGTTTCACAGGCCATATTCCTTCAACCTTTGGAAATCTCACTGAGCTCGAGTCCTTGGATCTTTCTAACAACAATTTCTCAGGCAGAATACCGCAGCAAATGACAAGGCTTACATTTCTTGAGTATTTAAATCTGTCCCAAAACCATCTTACGGGCCCAATTCCAGAAGGAGGACAAATGGGAACATTTTCAAGTTCTTCTTTTGAGGGAAACCCAGGACTGTGTGGCTTTCAGTTATCAAAGAAGTGTGCAAGTTTGGGGATTCCAACTTCTACTTATTATGATCTCAAATCTGCAAAATCATGGTTTGGTTTTGGTTGGAAAGAAGTAGTGGTCGGATATGGATGCGGTGCAGTATTAGGCGTGATCCTTGGATATAACATGACGCCAAATTGGTTTCTA
>CM046387.1:14957862-14982539 GCA_025413485.1 Ficus microcarpa
ATTGATGGCCTTGTCGTAGTTCGACGATCTCTTGGCGGATTTGATAAATCTAGGTGTCATTCCCTTGTGAGAATCTATCATAGAGATCATTCCAAACATCCTTTGCAGATTCTGCATAAATAATACTCCCAGCAATATTAGTATTGACAGAGTTAAGAATCCAAGATAGTACCATATTGTTGCATCGTTCCCATAGTGGAAATTTGGTGTCGGTAGACGTCGGCTTCGCTAAATCTCCGTTGATAAATCCAGGCTTGTTCTTTGCACTCAAAGCAAGTCTCATGGCACGGCTCCATTGTCCATAGTTGTTGCCTTCAAGAACTTTGGACACGAGAACAAGTCCGGGATGATCGGAGTGATGAAGCAAAAGAGGGTCTGAAGAGTCATCCATCGTCTTCTTTGATTTCTGTTCTTCCATGGCTGCAGCGGAGATCTACCTCAATGCTCTGATACCATGTAAAATTCTGTGAAAGAAAAGAAGAGAAGAAGATGGACTTTTGGCAGAATTTTCTGTATATTGATAATGAATGAATATAAGGGTGATATATACAGCCAAAATAATGAGGAAGGTACACGGGAAAAGGAAAGAGGAAACTAATTACAAAGAGAAAGAATCGTAAGGAATTAATACAAATAATTACAATAAAGGAAAAATATTCTTTCCGCTAATAAAGGACAATCATGGGGGAAATCCAAACCAAAGAATCCGACAACACTTGTTCATATCCATGGAAATGAGTTGTTAAAGACCATATCGATATTATCGAACAAAGTTTTAGTGCATTTGAAATATCAAAAATCTAAAATATATTGTTTTATAAAAGAAGTAAAAGTTACGACAGAATTTGGTAAATTCCAAGTTCTTAAATATAATGAAAAAAAAAAAAAATTACATAACAAGGGTCACAAGAAACCAATTAACCACCGAAGTGGCCAAACCAAAGACTAAACCGGAAGGAGCTCATCATACAGAAGAGCCTAAACTTCAACAAAAAAGAAATAATAATAATAATAATAATAATAAAAAGAAAAATAATAAAAATAATGGGAGAGAGAGATTAGACTATGTTTTCTCAGTGTAACTTGCACAGGCATAGTAAAAAATCCCCGGAGACTACCGTTAAGTAAGGCCGGCAATTTCGGACACGACACGGTGACACGACACGAGAACGACACGAAATAAATGGGTTTGGACCGCACGATTAATAATTGGGTCGAAATTGGGTCGACACGTTTAACACAAAAATAAATGGGTAGGAAATGGGCTGACACGATTAACACGTTTAACACATTTATGTTAGAATTTTCAAATTATTCGGATATGACACAGTGACAGGACACGAGAACGACACGTAATAAATGGGTTTGAACCGCACATTTAATAATTGGATCGAAATTGGGTCGACACGTTTAACACGAAAATAAATAGGGCGGAAATGGACTGACACGATTGGCATGTTTAACACGAATTGTCAAGCCTACCGTTAACAACCGTAGTGTATCGTATTATGGTGCTAAGGGGCCTCGTACTATAGTTTTTAGCTAGACTTTATTTCACGATCTAAAACCGAGTATGGTGATGTGAAGTGGTTTAAACAGAATAATCTCTCTAATAGTCACAAATCATGAGAATATTCAGACAAAATAAATAAAAAACATAATGTTATGATATAGACCCACAACTTTCGATAAATTAATAGAAGTATTGCTAAAGATAGCTATAATATGGTTATTTATCATCCAAAGCTTACTGTAACCATATAATTGTTTCGAAACAAAAGGCGACTTATCATTGACTTATAGCAAAAATATTCTTCTAAAACACTATACAAATGTTGTTTTAAGTTAATTACTATTTTCGAACTCAACGAATTCTATTCTTCGCGTGGGAAAGACTATATATACTTATATACATACCTATATATATGTTTGTTTAATCCTCTTAGCGTATTGGTTATTCACAACTTTCCATCTTCTTTAATTGTCTTGCATTTGTACTCACAGAAATTCTTAAATTTAATCCTCGACTTATATAACAAACTACAAATAGAGCCAACGACAACAGACCATAGAATATGTCTGATCATTTAATTCTTTCCTTCCAGGTTGAGGATATCATAGTAATTATGCAAGCAAACCCTTGTACTTGCACATACATAATGCTTATTCTTACTAACATCCAAAAAAAAAAAAAAAAAAAAAGCTGGTAGTGATTAATTCTAATATCCACAGTACTTCCAAGCAATGATTGTATATGCAAAGCCTTCTACGCCTCCATAATCAGATTGCAGCTCGGCAACGGAGGATCGCACAAGCAGCGGTTTCCGACATATGCCGAGGCGTCAAACCTTGTTTGCAGATCCCCACCCTGAGGAATCTGCCCACACAACTTATTGTAACTAACATTGAACACCGCCATACTCAGCTTGGTCAGACCCTTCGGAAGGCTCCCATATATCTGGTTGTGGCTAATGTCTAAATTTGTCAATTGCTCTGCAAACTTAACGTTCGAAAAATCGAATTCAAACAAATTCCTCGAGATATCCAAGACCCAGGTCGACTTTTTGGACCCGAACAGTAAGGACGCGTCTCCTTCGAGCTTGTTTCGCGACAAATCGACGGAGGAGAAGTCCGTCTCCCTTAATGAGGCTGGGATTTTACCAGAGAGCTGGTTGCGGTTTAGGTACAAATAGAATTCTTTGCCCTCGAATTTCCCGAACGAATGTGGGATCGGTCCCGTGAGCTTGTTCCTGTCTAGGAAAGCCCTGTGAGGTTCTTTAACGAACCGATAGAGCTTGGGATCGGTCCCGTTAGTCTATTAGAGGAGAGGGAGATTGACTTGAGGTTCTTAAGGTTACCGATGAAGTCTGGGATATGACCCGAGATGCCGGTCCAGCTTATCGTGAGGAACCGAAGCCTCTTTAGTTTAGCAATGGCCGGCTGGATCGGTCCTGTGAGGTTAGGGCACAGGTGGAACTGTAGGGACTCAAGGTAGGGAAGATCGCCGACTTGGGGTGGGATCGGTCCCTCAAGTTCGCCATCGTTGATCTCAAGGCTCCAGACTCGATTGGTTGTTTTGTGGCATTCGACGCCGTACCAGCTGCAGCAGTCGGTTTCGGGGTCCCAAGAGGCGAGGTCGTGAGGGTCGTTGAAGGCTTTCTTGATTTGGAGGAGGACTTTCTTGTCTTGTGGGTGGCAGAGCTCGGACTCGGAGAGAGAAGAGCGAAGAAAGGTGGGGAAGACAAGAGTGACGCACAGCATTTTGAAGATCGGCAAAATTGGGATTTCCATTTCTTGGACTCAATTGTGGGTTTGTTGTTGGGTGAGGAAATGTGTTGTAATATATGCATGGTTGAATTTATAGTATCATGGGGAGAATTGACTAATAAAAAGAGCAATTATTTTTTTAAAGATCTAAAAAATAACAGTACAATCGTAGTACTATTATTGGTCTGATCCGGTGCCACATGATCCTTGAGAAGTTGCTAAAGTTATACAAAACAATATCATAAAAATGGTGGAGCCTCTTTTTGCCACATGATGCTATGTATGCAGTCGCTCTTCTCAAATCCAAGAGTGAGAATGTTTCATGAAAATTTCTTTCTAGAAACGTGTGATGCATTATTTAGAGAATGTAAACTACTGCGTTTTTTCAAGTTTTTTGTGAGGAAAACCGGTCAGCTGATCATTTAGTGTCTCATGCGATTCATATTAATTACACTAGTTGGTGGTTCAATTGACCAACAATAATTTCGTTAGAGGTCTCTAGAGATATGATGGGCTTACCTTCTTATATATTGCTGACCTTTATTTCTATCTAAATAGATTTGTATTCTTTTTTGCCTTTGGCTTTTTCTACACAGGAGTGGAATCGGTCCTAGGGTGAATTAAAGTGTTTCAAGGTATGGAAGGTCCCCAACTTGGGGTGGGATTGGTCCCACAAAATAGCCATATAGCGGACGCTGAGTTTAACGATTTGACGGGTTTCGTTGTCGCATTCCACGAATTACCATTTTTCAAAGCAATCGGTTTCTGGGTCCCACGTTAAGAGGGACATAGTACTATTTATGTGTGATAAATAATGTTAGTGACAACAATTTTATTTATGATTATTTAGTATCAATTTATTTGATGGTATGTTTTTTTTTTTTTTTTAACAGTAGATGTTTTTAATTATTGTGTCACTCATACTAATAAATTAATGTAAGATGTTACTAAAAAGTTTGGGATTGAAATTGATTTCCTTAGCATTTTTCTATGCGTCACATCTCTCTTTTATCATTTTATTTTTTTTCTTTTAAAAGAAATTCAACTTGAATCTTGAGTTGCTAAAGTTACACAAAATAATATTATAGAAAAGGCTAAACTGTCTTTTAAAAAGATTGAATACATTACTATACTTTTTGGTTTTAGTTATATTATTTCTCAACTTATTTCTTTGAATCCAGAAACTCTATTAGCATCCTTTGAACTTGAACAACAAATTGTTTCTATTTGTTCATTTGCCTACTTTGTAAATGAGAAAAAGGAGATAAAATGACAAAAATATACCCTTAAGTAAATTGTGAGAAATATTTTAAGCATTTTTAAAAAACATAAGAAGCCGTGTAACAAAACATAAGTATCAAAACTGATCTTGAATCTATGTTCTACAAATGTATAACATATATTTCAAAATTTGTTTTGTCAAGAAAAAATAATTTTTTGAAATAAATTCCATCTAATTAAAGCTATATTATACACTAGATTTCCTTTTTTTTTTTTTTAAATCTTATATATATATATATATGTTTTTATATACATAAAAACGAAATGATGTGATGAGACAACTATATTTTTCATATAATCATCTAATCTCTTTAGCATGAAAAAGTGAAGAGTACATTTAATTTTTTTGTAATGTAAATGGTAAAAAAGAGCAATTAGCGTAAAAAAATTTTACGACAGTGCTAGGGCATGTTCTAAATCATCTATCCTATATTAAGTTATCTATCCCATACTAATTTCTAAACTCAGATTTGTTAAACGTAAAAAGCAAAAAACAAAAACAGTAGTTATGCAACAAGACATGTATGCACAAAATAAACAAATTATGCCCGCACGTGTGAACATTAGAAATTATCATGTGCACGCAGGTGAGATTTTGCTAGTGTCTTCAAACATATTTATTTAAACCTCCTAATCAAAACCCAAGAGGAAAAATTCTAAAAGGTTAAAGTCGGTTATCAATTAAACGATAATTTGACACGCCGAAAAAGACAGAAGTTTGGGCTTTAAAACAACCAAGTGGCCACAGAAAGGTGAATCCAATGAGTAGATATAACATTTGCAACATGATTGTCATCTCATTTAAACTAAAAAATGAGAAATTGTACAGTGATTTTTTTTTTTTTTTGTGAGATCACTGATTTTGTTCTAAAAGCATTTTTTTTCCCCCTAAAAATGGTTGTGGTGCCTAAATGTTTAAATAATGTGCACAATCCATAATTAGTTATCAAAATGTAGCGGCAAACATAACTTAACAGTAATTCCATACTTAACTCTACTTAAAGGTGTAGAATTTGAACTCACACATCCCAAATATTAAAAAAAATAATAATAACAATAATTAATTACTAAAATTCCTCATTCCGTATCTTAAGGAGGAAACCATTAATGATAGATAATACTCGATTTTCTTTTCTTTTTTTTTTCTTTTCTTTTTTTAAAAAAGGTAAATAAAAAGAGAAAAAAAATAGGACAATCATGGAGGAAATCCACACCAAAGAATCCGACAACTCATGTTCAAACCCAATGAACAATGTTCTGGTGCATTTATCAAAACATCAAAAATCTAACTTATAATATATAAAATAACTGGATTGACAGATACATTAATTAATAGAATTTAATAAATTCCAACAAGATTATATTGACAGTTAATAAAAGTTCCATCTTACACCCATCGTCCACTCAAATGCAGTTTTTTATACAAAAGGTTAAAAAAGGTTACAAAACAAGAGTCCAAAGAAACCAATTATATATGTAGCCAAACCAAAGAATAAACCGAAAGGAGCTAGCTCACAGAGAAGAAAGCCTTACACCACGGTCTTCTATATGTCCGTCGTGTAAAGTCCGCTTTACACGACGGTCCTCAATATGTCCGTCGTGTAAAATCCGCTTTACACCACGATTTGTCTACTTAAATACATGATAGCACGACGGTTGTTGACCGTCGTGTAAATTTGAGATACCACGACGGTTCATATAACCGTCGTGGTATCTTCCACGACGGTGGATTACACAACGGTTCTGTAACCGTCGTGTAAACTTTGCACGACGGTCAAAAACCGTCGTGTAATCCCCTCTTTTTAGTAGTGTTTATTAAATTTCTACAACTTTAAACATCAAGTGGTTATTTAATCGACGTTAAAAGTTTCCACGTCGATTTTTAACCGGCGTGGAAACTTTCCACATTCCTTTTTGGCCGATGTCAAATTTACTGCGTTACAATATCACTGGTTTTGGCATTGTTTTGATTTATTTTATTTTATTTTATTTTATTACCGATTTGTAAGTTTAAAACGTTGGTTTTTAAAGTGAAGTTTATTTGCTTCCATATTGTAGTACGGCAGCAGTAGGAGCGCCCAAAAAGGACAATGGTCAAGGAATGACGCATAAGTATAATGATCGGGGGCGGTGACTAGAAGCTAAGCATGTGTTTGAGGGAACAATTTTAGTTGCAAAAACTTGTTTGGAGTTGAGTTGAATTATTGAGTTGTACATTTGATGTGTATTTGGCTTATTGGAGTTAAAAAGTGTAAAAAACTAAAAATATGTTATGAAAAAAAAAATTAAGCTTGTTTCATTCGTCTTGAAATTTTATATAATTTATTAAAAAAATCATCCTATTTGGACTTGTACATGCAAAGTTATGAACTTTTAAAGTTTTAACGTTCAAGTTATAGTTTAAGCAATAAATAGTAAAACTAAGTTGACTTAAAAAATTTTTAATTGAATTACTCGCCCAAAACACATCCTAAATGTTAGTTGTTAGAACAATAAAGTATTAAGGGGAGAAAGCATCGACGTCAGTCATGTGATCAAGTACTCATTGAAGTAAATCGCTTTGATATTAGGTATGAAAAATAAAAGAAGAGGAGACGTACGACATAAAGTTTTGTGGTTCGACAATGTCCTTATTACATCTCCGGATTACAAGAGCGAGAGAAAATCACTTACTATAAATACAAATTACAGTTGTAGAAATCAAGTAAATTACATAAGATTATTGAATACTCTACTAAAATCAAGAGATTTCCTAATTTTCAAAATATAAATGTACAAATAATTTAATCACACTATTGCTAATGATATATATCTACAGTATCAGAAGTCAATAGTGATCTATATATATATATATACACACACATATATATATATATCCAAAGCCTAGTATATGTATATGTCCAATCCTCAAATTATATAACAAACTATATATGGGTCAATGACTTCAAATCAATTTCCCATAGATGTCTGATCATTTTATTATTTGGTTCCTGCTTGAGGATAGTAGTTATAATACTTGAGCACATACATAACATGCTTATTCTTATTGTCGTTGAAAAAAAGAAAAAAAAAAAAAAACCCTTAAAACTTCCAAGCAATGCATATATGCAAAGCCTTAATTACGCCTCCATAATGTTAGGCCTCCATAATCAGATTGCAGCTCGGCAGCGGAGGATCGCACAAGCCGTTGTTTCCGACGTAGGCCCAGGCATCAAATTTTTGCAGGTCCCCACCCTGAGGAATCTGCCCAGACAACTGATTGTAACTAACATTGAAATGCTGCAAACTCAGCTTGGTCAGACCCTTTGGAAGGCTCCCATATATCTTGTTGTGGCTAATGTCTAAACTGAACAAGTGCTTCTTCGAAAACTTAACGTTTGAAAAATCGAATTCAAACAAATTCCTCGAGATATCCAAGTACCAGGTCGACTTTTTGGATCCGAACAGTATGGACGCGTCTCCTTCAAGCTTGTTTCGCGACAAATCGATGTAGGAGAAGTCCTTGTCCCCCAATGAGGCCGGGATTTTACCGGAGAGCTGGTTGTGGTTTAAGTACAAATAGAAATCGTTGCCCTTGAATTCCCCAAACGACTGTGGGATCGGTCCTGTGAGCTTGTTCCTGTCTAGGCTAAGCCCTGTGAGTTTCTCTAACGAACCGATAGAGCTCGGGATCTCTCCCGTGAGGTTATTATGGGAAAGGGAGATGGACTCAAGGCTGTTCATGCCGCCGATGAATTCTGGGATACAACCCGAGATGCTGGTCCTGGCTATCGTGAGGAACCGAAGCTTCGCTAGTTTTCCAATGGCTGGCGGGATCGGTCCTGCGATGTTAGGGCACGTGTGGAATTGTAGGACTTCCAGGTAGGGAAGGTTGCCGACTTCGGGTGGGATCAGTCCCTCAAGTTCGCCATCGTTGATGGCGAGGCTCCAGACTCGATGGGCTTTCTCGTCGCATCTCACTCCGTACCAGTCGCAGCAGTCGGTTTCGGGTTCCCAAGAGGCGAGGTCGTAAGGGTCGTTGAAGGCTTTCTTGATTTGGAGGAGGACTTTCTTGTCTTGTGGGTTGCAGAGCTCGGACTCGGACAGAGAAGAGTGAAGAAAGGTGGACAAGAGAAGGGTGAGGCTGAGAATTTTGAAGATCGGCAATGTTGGGGTCTCCATTTCTTGTCTTGGGGGTTTGTTGTTGGGTTAGGAAATGTGTTATTTGCAACATGCATGGTTAGATTTATAGGGGTCATGTGGTTAAGAGAAAAAAAAAAAAAAAGAATTTCTTTTAAACGAAAAAATTACATGATAGGAAAGAGAGATGTCACAAGAAAAATGGTTGGGCGATCGATTCTAATCTTGAATTTTGAATATTACCTTACATAATGTGATTTGTCATTTTTTAATTTTATTGATATGATTGTCATAGCAATTAAAAACATCTAATATTAAGAAAATTATAACCTATCATTTGTAAGTTAGTACACAAAAATTATAATTAGAATTCATTTCCGTACCATTATTCATTACACAAAAAATCATAGTACTATTATTGGTCTTCCAGTGTCATGACCCCAATATAACCATCCCCCCAATAGAGTTATTAGAACTTGAGTAGCTAAAGTTACACAAAATTATATATAGCTGCAAAAAGGGGAATCGTCTTTTAATAAAGACTGATTACATTATTGTACTTTTGGGTTTAGTTATATTATTTCTCAACTTATTTCTTTGAATTTAGAAAATCTATTAGCTTCCTTTGGACTTGAACAATAATTTATCTCAAATTTTTTTTTTTCATTTGTCTACTTTGTTGATGAAAAAAGAGATAAAATGACAAAAATACCCCAAGTAATTTGTGAGAAATGTTTTAGACGTTTAAAAAAAAAAAAAAAAAACGTAAAAAGCCTTATCAATAAAGTATCAAAAATTATCTTGAATTTATGTTTTCTAACTGTTTAACATATTTTTCATAATTTTTTTTTTCAAGAAAAGATATATTTTAGAGAAGATATATTATACGCTAGTTTCCTCTTGTTTTAAATATATATATATATATATATATATATATTTTTTTTTTTTATTAATGAATTGATGTGATGATACACCAATTTTTTTCTTTTTTCACATAATAGTCGGGGCCTGAGAGGCAGTGGTTTAACCTGCAATGGATGTCAATGGTTTGAGTTTGTTTATCTCCAGCTTGTGAACTTACTTGACACAAAGCTATATAATAGCACTAAATTTTTCCGATTTAACAATTCTATCTATGATATGATTTATCATTCATGGACGTTGACAAGATTCTTCAATTTAGCAGCACCTTAGGGGATGGTATAGCCTTAAAGTTAAGGGCTAATCTCTTTAGTCATTAAAAAGTAAAGAATGCATTTAATTTTTTTTAAATATAAATTATAAAAGAGAGCAATTAGCATCAAAAGTAATTTACCATATTGAACTAGGTTGGCATGTCCTAAATCACCTATGCCATACTAAGTTCTCAACTTGGATTTGTTAAAAGTAAAAAATAAAAACAGTAGTCATACAAGAAATAAAGTACAGGAAAATAGACAACACATGCAGGTACAAAATGAACAAATTAATAATTATTCACGCACGTGAGAACATAGAAATTGCCATGTGTGTGCATGCTGGTGTGAAAACAAGAACAATAACAAAAAAAAAAAAAAAAAAAAAAAAAAAAAGTAAAGGGTGATGATCCCAAAAATAAAGTTAAACTGAGATTTTACTAGCATCTCTAAATGTATTTATTAAAAACCCTCTAATTAAAATTCAAGAAAATGGAAAAAAGGAGTACATATCTATCACTAAAATCGATTGTCAATGATACAATAACTTCAGACGCCAAGCTGATGCTGAAAAAAATAAATAAATAAATAAAAAGGCTTGGGCTTTAAAACAACCAATGGCCACCATGAGAACATAAACTATTTGCAACATGATTGTCTTCACATTTAAAATAAAAAGTGAGTAATATTTGTGCAGTGAGTTTTATTTTATTTTTGTAAGAACAGCGATTTTGTTCTAAATTAAGCTTTGTTTTCCTTTTTTTTTTTTTTTTTCGTAAAAATGGTTGTGGGGCCTAATTGTTGCTTACGTTGAAAGATTGTGTGTGTGTGTGTGTTTTTTTCCCAATGAATTATATCAGCTTTTGTTTAAATAATTTGCAATCCATAATTAATTATCAAAATGCGTCATTCTGTATCTTATAGTGAAGAACATCCATTAATCGTAGATAATACTCCTTTTTTTTTTTTTTATACAAAAAAGAAAATAAAAAGAGAATAAGAGGACAATCATGGAGGAAACCGAAACCAAAGAATCCGACACTCATGTTTATATCGATTGAACAATGTTTTAGTGCATTTATCAAAAGATCAAAAATTTAACTTTTATTATTTTATAAAGGTGTCTTCTACAGTTTCCCAGTTTGAAATTGGGGGACCGGTTCTCAAGAATATAGCAGCCATCAATTTTACCAAGGGTTTTTTTTTTTTAATTGTTAACAAAACAATAGTTTAGGGGTACGGGAGGAGCAAAAAAGGGCAGCAAATTTGAAACCGGTTGCAATGTGGTGGAAAAAAAAAAAAAAGAAAAAAATGTCTTAGTGCTTTAAAATAGGCGGCCAAAGTTTTTAAAGCTTAAGAGATATGGTAGGATTTTGGAACAATCTTAAAGTTTAGGGATGTAGATGAGAATAATTTTTTTAAAAAAATATATAACTACCAATTGTAATAGAAACTGAAGTATTATAAATTCTGTTTGTGATAAAACTTATCACAACTAAGACCATCTCCAACATATGTACCAATGTCAATGTTATATATATATATATTTTTTAAAGTATTAAAAATAATAATATTTATCGTCCAAAGTGTAATATTATTATAATGCTATATCTATTTTTTGTTAGCAGTTTTAGGCTTTAAAACTCATAAAAATAAACTTTTAGTATTAATATAATATTAAAATAAAACTATGTGTGGTTCTATTGACATACTTAGTTTGATTTTTCATACCTCTTTTCTAAACACATATTCCACTTGATTTTAAAAGAATTAAATTTACTTAGTAAATAAACCTATTAATTCCAAAACTACCCATAACAATTTTTATAAGATTTCTTTCCATATTTACTATTGTATTTTTGTTTGTTTTGATACGTTTTATTGTTGTTTTGGTACGGCCGGGAAGTCACATATAAATATTTTTATTATCTATTTTTCTGAATAATCAATTAGCAGCTTGCAATTATTTTTAGAAAAATAAAGTATAAACAAAAAGAAAGGTATGAATTCAAGTTCTACCAAAATAAATTAAAAGAATTAATAAAAAGCTACTCATTTGAATATATAGATGTATGTTATATAATATTGAATTTTGTACGTTATCATATGTCTATACGATATATTCAGCGACATTTAGGGGCGGGGAAAAGCACAGCACACGAAAATACGAGTCTAAATATAACTAAAATATAAATATGAAATAAAAGATTATTGGAACATATATATACAATTTTCCAGGATGCATGGATGCTTCTATTTGGCTTTTAGATTTGAATATAAAGTTTTTATCTTTTTCTAAAAACTCAATAAAAATTATAAATAGTTTTTAAAAAGTGAACTAACTTCAACATAAAAACTTCATTCTAAATCAATACATCAAACGCAAGTTTAAGACTAAAGTTTTTGAAAGGCTAAGAAATTAAAAAGTTTTGATATACAGGTGGACATATGCGCAGTATACGTTGATTCAGAAAATGACAATGCGTTTGAGCACTAAAACAACAGCGAAGCTCCGTTACTTTGGTGTTCCAATTCATTACATTCATGTTCTTTCTCGTTTCTTTTTTCTCGGACACTTAATTATCTATGTGTTTACAATATTTTAAGATGCCAAATTTACACTCCTTATAAATATTATATATAAGGTAAAAAATTTCTTGTAACACGTGAAAGTAAGTCCGAATCCCTTCTGCAACCGGATAAATATAGCCAGTTAAAATTCAACTTTTCATAAGAACGTGGCAGATCAAACCTTGGGGGACTGGTTCCACAAAAAATGACTGGGGATTGCAGAGAATGAAACTCAATCTTTTTTGTCAAAAAATATTGCGGGATTAATAAAAGTTCCATCTTACACCAACCGCCCCAGTCAAATCAAGTTTCGTAACCAAAAAAAAAAAAAAAAAAAAAAAGGAAAAAGAATTTGCATAACAAGAGTCAAAGAAACCAATTAACCACCGAACCGGCCAAACCAAAGAAAAAAACCGCAAGGAGCTAGCTCACACTGAAGAAAGCCTAAAACTTCAACTTATTAGACACCTCTAGTTTTAAGTCGCATCAAAATGTGACTAGAAAGGAGACATACACTGCCAAAAAAAAAATGAAAAAGGAGATCGGACTACATAACGTACATAGGCGTAGTAAAAATTTCCCGGAGACTGCGGTTAAGAAACCGTAGTCTCCTCATAATCCCGAGGGGGCCTTATAATGAAATTTTTAGACTGTATAGTTATATCTATGTGATTAAAGACTGCACTTCTTAATTAAGAGGCACATTGTTAAGTTTTCTTCCGAATCCCCCTTCCCAACAACAATTTTTTGGCGCATTATTTCTTCATCACCATGAAATGTAATTTTACAACAGAATTCCAGAATAATATTATTATGCATATTTGTCCAATCAAAACACATTCAAATTTGTTAAAGTTTAACAAACACAATCCGAATATGATAAAAGTTCAATGAACTAAATATAGTGATCTAATAAACATTGTTCCAAAAAAAACAAAACAAAAAAAAAAACAAACACGCGCTCATTCCCAACGCATCATTTCTGGCTGCTCTTGCTTATAAATTTCACTAATTGTCATTAAATTGTCGGAAAGTAAAAAAATTTAAAATTTAGTTGAAAGTAAGGGCATCAAGATGATAATTTTAGAAGTTAAAAAGTTAGAAAACATCATGAAAAACATTATTAATTAGTAGTGAAATGGTGGATGATCTGCGTGTGTGTATAGAAAAATCCAGAAGAAGAGAGATATCTTGCGATTTTTTTTTCCCTTTAATTTTCCTTCTTTTCTCGTCTGCTCAAATTTTGATTCGCTTTCTTTAGACTGTGCTTGCTTCTGGACAAGATATATAGGCGAAATTCTTGTTTCTACAGGAGTTTTTTTTTTTTTTTTTTTAAATCGTTATTCATTATTTTTATTTGTTAAATTTCAACAACTTTTAACATCAGTGGTTACTATTTAATCGACATCAAAATTTTTCAAGTCGATTTTTAGACTGGCATGGAAACTTTCCACGTTACTTTTGGTCCGATGTCGAATTTACCGTCTTTCACTGGATTTGGAGTTGGATTTCTTACGGATTCATAATTAGTTTATGAAGTTGGTTTTTAAAGTGAAGTGGATTTGCTTCCGTGCTGTAGGACGGCAATTTTGGGGGAGGTGACTCGGTCAGCTATTAGTTGTTGGACTGTTAAAGTATTAAGTATAAGGGGAGAAAGCGTAGACGTTAGTCATGTGATCAAGTAAGTACTCGTTGAAGTAAATCGCTTTGAAACGTAAAAAATAAAAAATAAAAAATAAAAGAAGAAGAGAACATAAAGATTTGTTATTCGACAATATGCTTATTACATCTACGAATTATGAGAAGGAGAGAAACTCACTTATTATAAATACAAATTATAGTTATAGAATCAAGTAAATTAATTACCTAAGATTATTGAATATTCTACTAAATAATTTAATCTAATTATTTAATTTTATAATTTTTAACAGCTAAAAAATAATTTAATCTCACTATAGCCAAAGATAGCTACAATATCAGAAGTCAATGGTAATATATCATCCGAAGCATAGTACTATTATTGTTTCGAAACAGAAGGCTCCTTTTCATTGAAATATAGCAGATATTTTTCTAAAACACGAGAAATGTTGTTGAAGTTAATAATTATTATTTTCGAACTCAACGAATTCTATTCTTTTGGGCGGAATAACTATACATATATCATACATACATACATACATACATATATATATATATATATGTTTAATCCTCTTAGACGTATTGTCTTAATCCAAAAAAAAAAAAAAAACCCCTCTTAGACGTATTGGTTATTCACACCTTTCTATCTTTCTTTAATTGTATTGCGTTTGTATTCACATAAATTCTTCAATTTAATCCTCGAATTGTACAACAAACTATAAATAGGGCCAACGACCACAGATGTCTGATCGTTTTATTAGTTGTCCCTGCTTGAGGATATCATATTAGTTATACAAGCAACTGCTTTTACTTAATTAAGTGCATACATAATGCTTGTTCTTATTAACGTCGAACGCAAAAAACAAAGACAAAAAACAAAAAACAAAAACAAAAACAAAAACAAAAACAAAAGATAGTGATCATAATGTCCTTAAAACTTCCAAGCAATGCATCAAAGCCTTCTACGCCACCATAATCAGATTGTAGCTCGGCAGCGGAGGACCATACAAGCAGCAGTTTCCGACGTAGGCCCAGCTGTCAAAAGTTTGCAGGTCCCCACCCTGAGGAATCTGCCCACACAACTTATTGTAACTAACATTAAATTGCTGCAAACTCAGCTTGGTCAGACCCTCCGGAAGGCTCCCATATATCTTGTTGTGGCTAATGTCTAAATTGAACAAGTGTTTCTCTGAAAACTTAACGTTCGAAAAATCAAATTCGAACAAATTCCTCGAGATATCCAAGTAGCAGTTCGACTTTTTGGACCCAAACAGTATGGACGCGTCTCCTTCGAGCTTGTTTCGTGACAAATCGATGTAGGAGAAGTCCTTCTCCCCCAATGAGGCCAGGATTCTACCGGAGAGCTGGTTGTTGTTTAAGTACAAATAGAAATCGTTAACCTTGAATTGCAATAACGATTGTGGGATCGGTCCTGTGAGCTTGTTCCTGTCTAAGTGAAGCCCTGTGAGGTTCTTTAACGAACCGCACTACTACAATCTGAGTAATTAGTGACAAAATTATTAACATCGCTAATGCACAATAATATGCGACGACAATGCATCGCTAATATTCGGAATCGTTTCCAAGATCCACTGTCATCGCAAAAACTAATTGCGACAACTTATCGTTGCTTCAAACCGTTTATTTGCAATGATATGCCATCGTAAAACAAAACAAAAATACGTCTCCTATTTGCAATGACATTACTATTGCAAATAATAATATTGGTGCCATATCATTACTAGAGGGAGCAAAATGGCATCAAAAATAGCTATTTGTTACAGATGAATCATCATTTGACAGCTAGCAGTATTTAACTATTAATTGAATGGGAAAGTATTAGCGGCTACTGAGTCATCGCAAATACTTGGACTTTAATTTTTGTGCGAAAAAAAAGATAGTCAAATTGACAGTCCCGAAATATTATTTGCGACAACACATCTATATTGTTGTTGCAAATAATGTTTTAGGAAAGTTCCCCAAAATTAATGCGGTTTTATTAAAATTTGTGAAAATTTCAAAGTATCATTTGAGAACATTTTTCAGGATTTTTAAGAGGATGATGTCATTTCTAATGTTATTTGCAACGACATGTAAGGGTAGTAGCGACCACAATCTCGTCACAAATACTAATGGATATAACCCAGATCAGACAACCTTCTTCTTCATTTCCCCTTCCGATTCTCTCCCTCTCCCTCTCCGATTCTTGCCCTCTCACTCTCCGATTCGCTCCCTCTCCCTATCCTTCTCCAAGTTTCTCCCACATTTTGCCCCAAAAAACTTCGTCCCCCTGTACTTCTCAATCAAAATCCAACCTCCCTCCACCACAAAAAAAGGCCTTGCCGGAGCCTTCCTACCTCGCCACCGTACCAGCCAAACCTCCCCTTTCACCGTCGATTCTAGCCCCCATACTAGTGTTTGGTTTTTGAGAGTTTTTGTTTTGTTTTTTTTTTTTTTTTCTTAAGGTTTTTTGTTTGTGTACTTTGGTTTATGGGTGAAATGATGACGACGACGATGATGGTGATGATGATGATATGGTTTTTTGGTTTTTATTTTTATATTTATTATTATTATTATTTTTGTATGGAATGATGATGATGTTGTGGTTTGTTGTTTTTTTTTTTTTAATTTTTTATGTTGAAATATTTTTTTGATGGTACAAAAATTAAGAAATTAATAAAATAAGTAAATTAATAATAATCAATAATAAAAAATAAATAAGATATTAATAATAAGTTATATATTAATAATAATTAATAAATGAATTATAATTAAAAATTAATAAAATTAAGAAATTAATAATATTTAAGAAATTAATAAAAATTAAGAAATTAATAATAATTAATAGTTAGAAATTAATAACAATAAATAAAGAATAATGAATAAGATATTAATAAAAATTAATATAATAATAACTAAGAAATTAATAATAATTAATAAATGAATAATTATTATGAATCTTGAGTAGTTGCTAAAAGCTATTACACAAAATAATAATATAAAAATGATGGTGCCTCTTTTTTCAAGGTTTAATTTTATTTTTAGTTTAATTTAGTCAATTCTCAACTTGTCCCTTTGAATTTAGAAGCTGCAATGGCATTTAAGAATTTGAAGAACTTATTTCAGTTGCAATAGTGGGGTACTTTGTTCATTAAAAAAGGGGATAAAATGATAAAAATACTTTTTTAAGTATAGTTTGTGAGAAATATTTTACATTTTAAAGTTCATTGAAAAAGCCATATAACAAAACATGGACACAACTTTGATTTAAATATGACGTATACAGTTGATCTTCTCAATCCAAGAGAGTAAGACTGCGCCATGGAAATTTGTTTCTGGAAACGTGTGCTGCATTATTTGGAGAATATAAACTACTGTGTTTTGCATGTTTTTCATGAGGGAAACCGGGTAGCTAAAAATTTAACGCCTCATGCGATTCATATTGATGACACTACCTGGTGGTTCGCTTACCTAACAAGTATTTCTTCCGAAGCCTCTACGGAAATAACGGGGTTATCTTCTTATGAATTTTGTACGTAGCCAACCTTTGTATCTATCCAAGTAGATATGTATTCTTTTTTTCCTTTGACCTTTTTCATATAGGGTTTTGGAGGCATGTTTGAGATAATGATTCAAGATACAAATTTCAACTTAATTCTTTAAGATTGATCTACGGCTAGTGGGGGGTATTTTAGTATAGTCTTTTCATTTCCTGAAATAGGGGTGTTTTTTATTTTTCCCTTGCTTTATTTTCTTTCAGAAATTTTTGGTGTTTTTTTTTTTTTTTTCGTTTTTCATAAATAGAAAATGAAGTATGTTAAGGATGAGGATGCTAAGAAAATGTTAACATAGTTGGGAAATCTAGGTGTACCTGCTGATAACTATTATCATTATCTAGGAAAAAAAAATATAACAAAATATAAAATACATCAAAATTTTGAATTTACGCTTTATAAAGGGAGCGAAGCCTCATTAGGTTGGTGACCAGATGTGAGATCACTCGTATAAGGTTAGGGCTCTTGTGGAAGCAAAGGGTTTCATGTTATGGATCTAATTACCTCGTCGCATTCCACGATGTACCACTTTTCGCAGCACTTGGTTTCTGGGTCCCACGTTAGGACATAGTACTATTATTGGTCCAGTGCTATTATTATTATTTTTTTTAACCTATGATTCTCCGTGAAACGAGTAATATTAGGGATAGAAATTCTCATTATAATTTCTAAGCACGTAACAACTCACATAATAGTAGGTTATAATTTTTTAACGATAGATGTTTTTAATTGATGTGTCAATCTTATAAATAAATCAAGGGAAAAATATACAAATAACACAAACTCGGATACCATTTTATCAACATAACATAAAATTTTGTCACTTTACCAATGTAATATAAAATAGTTCTAGTCAATAGTAAACCTACAAAGTTAAAGGTCAACTTAACATGTTTTACACAAATTATCCATATTACTTAAAAAAATCTACTATAATAACACATACATTATTTTAGATATTCTACTAGATTATTTTCAATTTTCAACATAAATTGCCAAATGTCTCCGACGTTGGCCGCCTGTGCCCGCCAGTCACCAATATTGCATACTCTAATGGAATATTTTTGATATTCTATTAGAATAAGTTTTCAATATAAATGGTCAGATATCTCTGATTCTGACTGTCGGTGAATAGCATCGCTCTGACTATCGATGTTATTCACCGACATACTCTAGTAAAGTATAATGCATACTTAACTAGAATATTTTAGATATTATACTAGAATGTTTTGGATATTCTATTGGAATTTTCAATTTTCAATACGGATGATAGAATGTCTTCGACTCCGACCGCCGATGCCAATTGCCGGCATACTCTAGGTCACCAGCATACTCCAGTAGAGTATAATCCATAATAGTACATACTGTACTAGAATATTTTTCAGTTTTCAATATGAATAATCGGATGTCTCTAGCTCCGACTGCTGGATCTGGTCGCCAGAGTATACTTTACTATAATATAGTCCATTCTCTAGAATAGTATACACTATACTCTACTAGAATATAATAAAGTATAGTGTACTCTACTAGAATATTTTAAGTTTTTAACATGGATGATCGGAAGTCTCCTACTTCGATTGTCAATGCCGGTTGCCGAATACTTTAGTAGAGTATAGTCAATACTCTAGTAGAATACAGTGCATACTCTACTAGAATATTTTAAGTTTTTAACATTGATGGCCATATGTATCCTACTCCGGTCGCCGACATCGCTCTCCGAAATACTCTAATAGTGGTCGCTGGAATACTCTAATAACATATAGTCTATATTCTAAGAATATAGTGAATGCTCTACTAGGAATATTTTAAGTTTTAAACATAAATGGCCAGATATCTCTGGTTCTGATGTTGGAATACTCTAGTAAAGTATAGTCCATATTCTAATAGAGCATAGTCCAGACTCTAATGAAGTATAATTCATACTCTACTAGATTATTTAAAATTTTTAACATCGATGATCAGATGCCTCCTGCTCCAGCTGCCGGAATACTCTAGTTGAATGTAGTTTATACTCTAATAAAATATAGTACATACTTTACTAGAATATTTAAAGTTTTTAACATGGATGACCGATTGTCTCTGACTCCAATCATCAGAATACTGTAGTAGAGTATAATTCATACTCCAGTAAAGTATAGTGTATACTTAATTAGAATAATTAAAGTTTTAAACATGAATGGTTAGATGTTTCATGTTCCAGTCACTAGAATACTCTAGAAGAGTATAGTCCATACTCTAGTAGAGTATGGTGTATACTCTACTAGAATATTTTATGTTTTCAACATAAATGGTTGGATGTCTCCAACTCCGGGCGCTGACATCGGCCGTCGGAATACTTTAGTTGAGTATAGTTCATACTCTAGTAGAGTATAGTACATACTTTGCTAGAATATTTTAAGTTTTCAACATAGATGGTTAGATGTCTCTGGCTCCAACTATCAGAATATTCTAGTAGAGTATGTAGAGTATAGTGCATACTCAGAATATTTTCAGTTTTTAACATGAATGGTTGGATGTCTCCGACTTCAGTGACCGGAATGCTCTAGTAAACTGTAGTCTATACTCTAGTAAAGTATTATCCATACTCGTAAAGTATAGTACACACTCTAATTGAGTATAGTGTATATTTTAATAGAAATATTTTAAGTTTTTAATATTGATTCCGGATGTCTTTGGTTTCGATTGCCGATGCCAATCATCGGAATACTCCGGTAAAGTATAGTCCATATTCTAGTAGAATATGCATTATACTTTACTAGAATATTTTGGATATTTTACTTTAATGTTTTCAATTTTCAACTTCGGCCACCGGAATATTAGTATACTCTATAAATCATGGAAAATCCCAGACACAGATCATTGAAATATTCTAATATAATATTATCGATGTAATCTAGTAGAATAAATTTTGTATTCTATCGAAATTTTTTGTTTTTATCAACATAACCAAATCACAACCATAAACTTCATACTACACCAAATAACAAGTTTCAAACACAAAAAAACCACCAAGTAAGAAAAATAGAGACAACTCCATGAAAACATACACAAATTTCAATAAATCAGATTATAAAAACAAATCAAGAAAAATCAAATCACAATGAAAACACTAAAAAATATATCTATATATACATATATCTATAAATCGTTTTCCCCATTTCACCACAATTAAATGTTCGATAAAACGATTTGAGTTAAAATTTTTTAATTTGAGTTGGTTGACTTTTTAAAAATTAATTATAATTTTTGTTAACTTTTCAAAAAAATTAGGTAAAGCGAAACGCTTCATTGGTTATCATAAAATTCACAATATTACTGAAGAATTGTTATTCTTTCATAAAGTTAGAGATTAGAAGCACATACACATACAGATACACACACAGACAAAGACACAACACATGCACATATAAGTCATGTAAATTCCAGCGACTAAAAATTTAAAATTGAAAAAAAAAAAAAATTAAGAGCATAGGAAACTTACTTTGAAGCAAGAGTATTAGCAATTTGGAACGAAACTAATGATGGCGCTTTCACTATCCTCTGGCGATTGCATGGTGTCATCACCGTTTTCGGCGATCCCGATGACGGAGATGGTGGCAACCGCGATGTGGAGACGATCTATTTCATGATCTGCGCTCATATGAGGATCTAGATCTGAGAAATTTTTCCCAGATCCGAGATCGAAGAAGACTAGAGGCTGCGGATCTTCGCCATCGCCGAAAGGAATACAACTCCGAGCGAGATCTGATTTGTCTCAAGAGCTTCAAAGCCACGGCACGGGATCTGGTCGCGACGGGCAAAGACGCGATCTAACCTTGGAGCAACAATGGAAGATGGCCGAGTTCGCAAGGCCACAGAGAGAGAGAGAGCGCTTTGGGACTCCGGCGCCACATCATCAACGCCGGCGGAGAACAGAGAGAGAGGGGGAGGAGAGACATGATTGACTATGGAACTCCGGCACGATCTCGACAAACATTGGCCAGATCTGTGAATGATCGACGGCGATAGGAAGGCGACGTCGCCGGCGTGGGGGAGAGAGAGAAAGAGATCCGGTGGAAAGAGAGGTAGAGAGAGAAAGTGGCGACTGGTCTGCTAAGGAGAGAGACTAGAGAGAGAGAGAGATCAGGTTGAACTGATGAGAGAGAGGGGGAAAAATTGTTGATGAAGAGAGACCAATGCCCTGTTTGGCAACCATTCTAACTCCAACTCATTTCAAATTTTTTTTTGTCTTTTTTTTTTTAAAATTTTTGTCTTTTTTTCAGAAAGTTTTTTGTCTTTTCTGAAAATTCAAAACAATTTACTATTACAATTAAAATATTTCAACTCAAACTAACACACCAATCACCCAAGTACTTGAATGGCTCAAACTAACACACCAATATAATATTAATCAATAAATAAAAAAATAATTATTTAAATAATTTTCTCATAAATTAATATAAGATTATATTCAAAATTTAATATTAAAATTGATCTCTTTTGATATTTTTTTTATAAATTACATATCTCTTTATTTCTTTTATTATTATTTTTTCTTTTAAAAGAAATTCAACTTGAATTTACAGTCGCTGAAGTTACCCAATAATATTATAAAAAAGAAAAACAACTTTTACAATATTGATTACATTATTATAATTTTTGGTTTTAGTTATATTATTTCTCAACTAATTTCTTCGAATTTCGAAACTCTATAAGCATCCTTTGAACTTGAACAATAATTTATTTCAATTTTTTCATTTGCCTACTCTGTTAATGGAAAAAAGGAGAAAAATTACAAAAATATGCCTTAATTAATCTAGGAGAAATATATTATGCATTAAAAAAAAAACATAAAAAGCCTTCTAACAAAACATAAGTATCAAAAATGACATTTGGTATGTTAGTTCAAATTATTAATTTGAACTGATTTTGTTGTCCTTTTCTCAAAAAAATTTTTTGTCTTTTCTGAAAAAAAATTTTGTCTTATCTAAAAAGTCAACAAAAATTACTACTACAACTAAAAAATCTCAACTCAAACTAACATACCAAACAAATCCATCTAATTATATTTCTTTATAAATGTTTAACATCTTTTTCAGAATTTTTTTTCTAGAAAAGATATATTTTAGAAAATAAATCCCATCTAATTAAAGCTATATTGCACACTAGTTTTCCTTCTTTTTTTTTTTTTTTTTTTTTGAAATCTGATATATATATATATATATTTATATAAACGAACTGATGTGATGAGACAATTTTTTTTTTTTTAGTAATCTAATCTCTGAAAAAGTGAAGAATGCTTTTTTTTTTTTTTCCCCAATGTAAACGGTTAAAAAGAGCAATCATCATTGGAAATAATTTACGACATTGAACAGTGATCATATCCTACAATTACAATCCAATTTTTATCTTTTTTTTTTTTCAGTTTTAATATCACATAGTTTTATGATTTAAAATTTAGAGTAAATAACTTTATATAAATAAATCCAAATGAAATGTTTTTTTTAAATTACATAGAATTTCAAGATGAACAAAATACTCTTTATTGATATTTTTTCCCTAACATTTCCAATTTTTACTCTTTTTAACTTCAACAATGCAAATACCTCGGTAAATGTACAATCAATTCAAACACAAATTCTACAATCTAAATCTTAACACCATACACATGAAGTTCTCAATTAGAGTTTGCATCTTTACCCATGGATATGGATACTCACAAGTACCCACCCCATTAGGGGTAGGTATGTGGGATATAATATGAGTATGGAAGTGGGTACGGGAGTTAAGATTAACCTCCCAAGTGAGTGTGAAGCAGTAGTGAAGGAAGCTTTCTCATACCCATGTCCACCCCACTTGTATTCACACTTAAAAAACATATATTTATATGTTTATATATACATAATTTGAATTTTTAGTTTTTTAATATTTTAGTTTTTTATTGAATTTATTTATAGTTTTCTGGAAATTTAATTTGTTTTTAAGATTTTATTTTTTATTTTTAATTATATATGTGATTATGTCATCAAATTTTATGAAAATTTAATGAAATTCGTATTGAGTTTTTTTTTTTTTTTTTTTTTAATTCTTGATGGGTAAATAAGTAGGGTATGAATATAGCATCTTCAGTGGGGACCTGTATTAAATTAGACGGGTATAAGTGGTACAAATAGTGGTGGGTATGGGGTGGGGGAAGCATACCCACCCACCCCGGCCCGCCTGCCCCACCCCACCCACCCCACCCCACCCCACTATCATCCATATTGTCAAGTTATATTTGTTAAAAGTAAAAAGGGTAAATTATTAGATTCATCTCTAAACTTTTAATTTTGTATAACTTTGATCTTTTAACTTTTTCTCATAGCTGCAATGCCCGTTAACTATTAAAATGTTGCAACAATAGTCCTTTACATTAATTTTTGACGGCATGCGTTAGCTATCATCACTTTTTGATCAAATTACTAGCGAATTCCATCTAAAAATTAAGAGAAATGACAATTGTAGTAACATTTTAATAATTTATGGGCTCTGTTCATTTTTCGTAGTGGAGTAACCATAAAGGATTAAAAGTGTTACTGTATATTAGTCATTTCTGTTAATTTTTGAATACAATCCGTAGTTAGCGTCACTTTTTGACTAAATTATCAACAATTTCCATTCAAAAATTTATAGAAATGACTATGTAATGACGTTTTTAATAACTTTGGAGTATTCCAGCTACCAAAAAAAAAAAGTTCAGGGACCAAAATTGCACAAGAGTAAAAATTTAAGGACAACATTCGCAATTTACTCAAGTAAAAAAACAAAAAACTAAATCAATAGTCACACAAGAAATAAAGTATAGGAAAATTGAAAGCTCATGCAAAGATGAAAATATCGATATTGACAAAAATATTAGCAGTTCAATTTTACGGAAATTTTAGAGATACTATCAATATCAGTGGAAATATCAGAAAAATTTACGGAAGTTGTTGGAATATGCTTTAAAATATATTTTTAATATTTTAAGATAGCACAAATATTTAAAAGATACATAGATACACAAGTTTTACATAAAAAAACATATTATATCTTATAAGATAATTGTAATATG
>CM046387.1:14982639-14996645 GCA_025413485.1 Ficus microcarpa
CTAATCCCAAAAGGAAGAAGGAAAAAGGGAAGAACAAGGGGAATAAGCCTGCGGTGAATGCACCTGCTTCTAAGAAGTCTACCAAGACTAAGAAGCAAAAGGTGGACCCCAAAAAGGTTAAGTGCTTTCACTGTGGGAAGAAAGGACATTTCAAGAAGGATTGCCGAAGGATTGCCGAGATTTCCTGGCTTTGCAAAAGCAGAAAGGTAATTTCAATGTCCTGTATCTTGAGGGTTGTTTAGTGGACGAATCTAAGGACAATTGGGTTATAGATTCTGGAGCTACTAACCATGTTTGTATCTCTCTACAGGGGTTCAAGGTAACGAGAAGTCTGCATGAGGAGGACTTTACGTTAAGAACCGGCGATGTGACGTTGGTGCGAGCTGAAGCAGTGGGAGAAGTGCATCTTTATTTTGATGAATTTAGGTTTATTGTTTTGAGACATTGTTTTTATGTTCCTAATTTTAAGAGGAACCTAATTTCGATAGCTTGTTTAATTAAAGATTCTTATTCAGTTTCTTTTAATAATAAAGTTGTTATTAGGAAAAACAATTCTCTTATCTGTAATGGATGGATGTATGGAAATCTTTATTTTATCAAACCTAAGATGCACTTACTGCTTGATACAGAATTGGAAAAGAACTCTAAAAGACATAAGTCTTCTCACTCTAACAAATCATATATTTGGCATTTACGACTTGGTCACATAAGCCTTAACAGAATTCAAAAGATGGTAAAAGATGAATGCCTCGACTTGTACGAGGTTGAACCTTGGCCACATGCGAATCCTGTTTGGAGGGCAAGATGACTAAACGGCACTTTGCTGCCAAGGATGGTCGTGCCGAGAAACTTTTAGAACTTGTGCATACAGATGTTTGTGGTCTCATGAACATAGAAGCACGTGGTGGGTATGAGTATTATATCACTTTTATTGATGATTACTCAATGTATGGATATGTTTATTTAATGACCCGCAAAAGCGAAGCCTTTGACAAGTTCAAAGAGTTTCGGGCTGAAGCGGAGAAACAATTAGGCAAGTCCATTAAGACACTTCGATCGGATCAAGGTGGGGAATACCTATCGGATGAGTTCTTAGGATATTTGATAGAGAATGGGATACAATCCCAGTTGACTGCACCTGGTACTCCTCAACAGAATGGTGTAGCTGAGAGAAGGAATAGGACCCTATTGGATATGGTCCGGTCTATGATGAGTTATTCCACTTTACCTTTATCATTTTGGGGGCACGCCATACAAACTGCATGCTATCTTCTGAATAACGTTCCCTCCAAATCAGTTCCTAAAACTCCTTATAAGTTATGGACGAGTAGGAAACCTAATTTGAATCATATTCGAATTCGGGATTGTCTGGCACACATCCTGGATCAGGAAGCGAAGAAATTGGAGTCACGATCAGAAGTGTGCTTGTTTGTTGGCTATCCAAAAAGGGACAAAAGGTGGTCTGTTCTATAATCCAAAGCAAAATAAAGTCTTTATTTCAACACATGCAACATTCCTTGAGGAAAGTTACATGGAAGACTTTAAACCTCGTAGCAAAGTAGTGCTTGAGGAGATGACTTCGGGTTTGGATGTTCCTAAAGTCACAGAAAACCCTACGGAAAAATCACTAAAGAATCAACAACCACAGGAGCTTCGTCGTAGTGGGAGGATTATCAGGGAACCTGAAAGGTACATGTTCAGTGGTGAAGTTTGTGAAGCAGAATCCATAGAACATATTGATGATCCAGCTACGTACAAGGAAGCTATGGAGGATATTGATTCTAATCTTTGGCAAAAGGCCAAGAAGACAAAGTATGCAAGTTGCTTAAATCCATTTATGGATTAAAGCAAGCATCTCGTTCTTGGAATATTAGGTTTGATCAAGCGATCAAAACTTATGGATTCGAACAAAACATTGATGAACCATGTGTTTATAAATATATCAAGAACGAGAAAGTGATGTTCCTTGTACTCTATGTGGATGATATATTGCTTATTGGAAACGATGTGGCAATACTATCATCTGTCAAAGTTTGGTTAGCCAAACAGTTTGACATGAATGACTTAGGAGAAGCTAGTTATGTTCTTTGTATTCAACTCTTTAGAGATAGAAAGAACAAAACGATAGCACTCTCCAAGCTTTATACATTGATAAAGTACTTGAGAGGTTTTCTATGAAGGATTCCAAGAAAGGTGCTCAACCTTTCAGGATTGGAATCAAACTTTCTAAAGATGACTGTCCCAAGACATCGGAAGAAAGGGAGCGTATGAAAAATGTACCTTATGCATCAGCGTAGGTAGTCTTATGTACGCTATGTTATGCACTAGGCCTGACATTTGTTTTGCGGTTGGTATGGTAAGTCGATATCAGTCGAATCCGGGACCGAACCATTGGGCTGCGGTCAAGCATATACTCAAGTATCTACGGAGAACGAGGGATTATATGCTAGTGTATTCCGGTCAGGACCTTGTTCCTATAGGATATACAGATTCTGATTTTCAATCAGATCAGGATTCAAAGAAATCGACTTTAGGATCTATCTTCACCCTTGGAGGTGGTGCCGTTGTGTGGAGGAGTGTTAAGCAATCTTGTATTGCTGACTCGACCATGGAAGTCGAGTATGTGGCAGCCAGTGAGGCATCAAAGGAAGCGGTTTGGCTCCGCAGGTTCCTTAGTGACCTTGAGGTCGTTCCTGGTATGGATAAAGCTATGGTGCTCTACTGTAACAACAGTGCAGCAGTAGCTAATACCAAGGATCCTAGGCATCATAAGAGGAGTAAGCACATTGACAGAAAATATCACATTATCAGAGGCTTTGTTGAGAGTGGAAATGTGACGGTTTGCAAAATCGCATCGGAGGACAATCTTGCTGACCCGTTCACGAAGACTTTGGTGGCCAGAAGATTCGAAGAACACGTCGAAGGCATGGGGATGCGTAATATGTCACATTTACTCGCTTAGGGCAAGTGGGAGATTGTTAGGATCTATAGGTGCCCTAAGGATAGAAAATCTTAGGGATTTTCTGTAAATATGACATTTTGATATTAATAAGAGGAAATTATTCATGTTTAATAAGTTGTGTCCTATTTACTTTCATTTGTTGATTGTATAATTATTTTGAGCAAACATAAAATACTCCTAGGCTGTTGGTAATATATCGAATTACCATATGTATACGGGGTATGCATAGAAGATGTGGTAATTTGATAACAGTCTAAATAAATAGTCCGCAATCAACGGAATAAGATTTGGGGATCTTATTCATGATAAGATTGTAAAGGTTGTCTACTTCCTTGGAGGGATGGTTTGTCTTGACCATCGGATAGGTTCCGAGTAGAAACTTTAATGTATACCAGTATTGAGGTATGACATTGGACTGGACCTAAAGTGTTAATTGATTCGGTTTAATAATTCCGTTTATAAGAATCAATGATACTTTGATTATCATCCTGCATTAATCTTAATCCTGAAATGATTACTTGAGTTCGCATCCATGACTTATGTACTTTGATGCACTAAAGGTGAGACACTGTTAATTCATGGTCAACATACTTGTGTTTTGGGTGCATGACTTATGGATGGAGAAATCAAGATTCATAGATACGGAATCCATAGCTATCTTAATGATAGTAAATGTTATCTACTTAAAGGTATTATTCGGGGATTGAAAGATAGTATAACAAGATCTTGGCCATCGGTTTACTTTGTGTTCTCTGGTGGTTTTCCAATTGTATGGTTTTACAATTGGTGGTTCTTTCAATGGAGAATAATTGAACTTTAAGTTAAAATGATTGAAAAGGTAAAACGGAAAAAGTCCTTAATTCAATCATGGATAACATATGGGGATTAAGCAAGCGATGAATAAATCATGGAAGAAGCACTACGTGAGAGAGCTTTCGTAATACGGTATGTAAACAGGAGTTCAGCTTCAAACTTTTAGTGGAATAGTTTTGAAGTTGATAATTGATGGATAATTAATCTGGGATTAATTTTTCACAATTATAGGAGCCTCTTTACATATTTCCATCGGGTCCCTCTATTAGCTCATATAGTTCCACGAAGCGTCTCGGGATTTGTTCCTAATGAGATCGGTAAATTGTAAATGGAATTTTGTAATATCTATTAAGACATGGTACTCTCTAACATGCAATCCAGAAAGGATTGGACATGTGAAATTTGTAGACAAATGATTTGTCAACATGTGATTGGTTAATTTGAATTTTGAAAATAAGATTGTATTTGAATTTTGGAAAACAAAATTTTTCTCTCCTAATTAAAAGTGGTGCACGTTTTTTAATTGTATGGAGGGAAGAAAATTTTGTTTCAAAATTATTTAAATATATTCCTAACATTTAATTATTAATTGGTTTAAATAATGGAGATTATTTCATGAATTTTTCTTTCCTAATTAAATAGGTGCATGGTTTTTGTGAGGAAAGAAAATTTGAAATATTTCATTAATTTAAATTAATTAATATGGATAATGTTTATGGAAAATATTTATTCAAATATGTGAATCCTATTTAAATTCGAAAAGGTTTAAAAGAAGTTTGAATCTAGATAGGACTAGGATCTTTTGACTAGTCTAGATTCTTGATTTAAAATTTAAACCACCAAGATTTCTCTCACTTTGTGGCCGAATTTTAAAGGGGATTTCCTCTTGAAAATTATTTTTTATGTTCAATGAATCTAGCCCTAAAGTTGTATGATCTTTTGGTTCAAGATTTATCCGGAAAATAATTATTAATTATTTTTCAAGTAGGAGATAAATTTTGAAAAGGATTGGAATACTATATAAAGGCTAGGAGTTCTTGAAAAACTAATTTTTGATTTTTTTTTTAAGGAGAAAAACGTTTTTAATAATAAAAAAATTTTTTTTTGTTTTTCTTCCACATCAAAAATTCGGCTTTCTTGTGAGAGAGAAAAAGAAAGAAAATTTCATTGAATCAAAACTGCGAGGAAGGTTAAACCGAGTGATAATTTTTCATAGGAGGTTAACCGGTTCTTGTTTTGTAGTTTTGAAGAAAGAAGTTGGATCAAATTCTCAACGAGGATCATCGGAATTGAGAAGGAGGGATCTAGACTTCGGAAAGTATTACCGGTCGCTTGGATTCATAGAACGTGTGCCCACACACACTCTGAGACGTGGAACTCGAGAATAGTAGAGAAGACACGTTGGTCAAACGCTCTAGCAATTCCGGAATCCAAGAAATAAGGTACGCTTGATCATGAATTAATTTATTGTTATATACATCATGAGTTTCTTTCCCGGAAACGGCATAAAATTTTTAAAACTTCCGCTGCGCCGTAACTCCAATACCGGATCCGATTTTTCCAACACCTGGCACCTTTTAATTTTAGCAGTATGCCCAAGAGGTCATTGGGGGTCATGTAAATGAACCAAATGCGTGACCAATAAGGCCAAAAATTTATTGGCCACCATTTATCTTTGAAGTTTAGTGCATTTATATTTAGTGGTCTTAAAAAGAGCACCCAACTACTCGAGGCAGAAGCAAACCTTGTAATTTAAAGAATTCTATAGTTGGAAGAATTAAAACGTTTCTTATGAGTATGACAACGGTTTCCATTAAAAAATCATTTAAAAAAATCCCAGACATATTTTTTCTCCTTTTTTTTTTTTTTTTTTTTTTTTGAGTCCGGTGTCCCATAAGTTATGGTAAATAAGGAAAAAAATATAAGTTTTGGTCAGAACTAGGAACAAAAATTGTAGTGGAGAATATTTTTATGAAAATAATTGAAATAAATAGCTGGATTTTAAAATAATTGAAATAAATTAAAAATCTATTAAGTAAATGACTTAATTATAAGACATAAATAAATTATTTATCTTGTAAATCTGTTATTCACTCTAAATATTTTAAAAACCTATTATTTACTTTAATTATTAGGTAAATTGTTGGATTAGTTCCTGAACTTTTAAATGGATAAGAGTTTAGTCCTTAAACTTTCTTTTTAGATAAAAGTACCCTTGAACTTTTAAGTAGGTAAAATTGTGGTCCTTAATTTATTTTTTGTTGTCAAAATATCCCTAAACTATTAAAAAATGTGTGTTTGGATCCTCATATTAAATTTTGGACAAAAGTCGAGGTATGACAGACAGTGATGGGGGAGGTCACTTCGGCCAGCAGAGTATAGCGTAGGACATCTGTTTTTGAACAAAAGTACTCTGTTGTCCTAAAAATTAAACAAGCTCAAAGCAATATCCAACAAAAAACAATCTTTACAAATTAAAAAAAAAGCCTCACTACTCTTTAAAAATCAGAAGAAAAAAATTTGATAAAGACAGATAAAAATGTTGTTTCTTGTGAACAAACAAATTAATTTAAAATTAAAATCAATAAACAAAAACTAACATATTTTATTTGTCTCTTTATGAAAATTTATTTTTCTGATTACTTATGATTTGTGAGTTTTTTCACTTCATAAAGATTTTTTTTGGGGGATTTTTTTAACTTATTTATTTTTTAGGGTCATATAGTACACTTTTGTTTAAAAAATGATGTCTTTTGTCGTTCTCTGTGAGCCGAAGCAACCTCATTCATCAATGTCACTCGACCATCAAACTCCACCCTCCTCTAAAAACTTAATTGAAGGACCAAAATACACCTTTTTGAAGAGTTGTGGGTTATTTTGACCAAAAAAATATAAATTAAGGATCAAACTTTCACTAGCTTAAGAGTTCAAGAGTATTATTATCAAAAAATAAAGTTCAGAAACCAAACTATCACCTACTTAAAAGTCCAAGGACGAATCCAACAATTCACCCTTAATTATTTTAAAACTGCTATTTACTTCATAATCAAAGGGAGCATGAGGACGAAGGAAACATGTAGGGCATGTGGGCGTCGTCAACCAACCAAACAACGAAGAGAAGGAAACATGTAGATTTGTGGGTCTATTTGATCTTGTAACATGATTCCATCCACTTTCCAATTTGCGGATTCAGAAGATTTTAAACCGACCTGGCTGTTTATTAAATTCTAAAACGAAAATTCTCAAAAATTCAAAGTGAAGTAAATTGGGCTTTGAGAAATAGTAGTTAAAGCTACAAACAAAGAATTACCTTGCAACTGAATTTTACTCTATATACATGTACACTAGTAAATAGCACGTGCTTATAAAATTGTTATTTCAAGAAAGGAAAACATTAAAAAAAAAAAAAAAAAAAAAAAAATCTACAACCCACTTTTTTAGTTTAGTAGTACGCCCTAAATGGCATTGAGGTCATGTAAATGGAACCAAACACGCAACTACTTAGACTAAAATTTGATCGAGAGCACCTAGGACTAGAATAAAAGTCAATAATCTAAAGAATTCTATACTTGAAACTTTTCATATGGCAAGGGTCACCAATATTCTTTCTTTCTTTCTTTATGTTTTTATTTTAATTTTTTTGAACGGCCCACAAATCTTTCTCTCCTTTTCTCTTTTTATATTTTAAATTATTTTTCAAGCTAGCTGAAATCCTCCAGCATACACCAAGGTGCACCCAAGTTTTTCTCAGGTATGTTAGAAGAATATCGCTTTTGAGTGGTCGGTTCTCGAACAAATCAATTTTAATAAAACAAAGGGACAAACTTCTTCAATGATCACTTTCTAATACTCTCATGGGAACAAAAGTTTTTGTTATACAAAATTAATATTGTTCATGCCACTTATAAATAAAAAATAATAATGAAAAAAGGAAATGGATGAATAACTAGACTTATAGATACCACTAGACTTAATTTACACCCAAGTTTCCCATTTTTAAGCAACATCATGTACACATAATTCTTGAATGTCTTGTGACTTTTTTGGATTATAGATTTGAACACAAAAGATTTAAGTTTTGGTGAGATAAGACACTAAAGAAAAAAGTTTAAATTGTGAATTCAAAATGTTGATCTAAATAGGGGTCAATGTGCTCAACTTTCCCCACCAACTTGTCAACTTTTGTCTTTTCACCTTAAAAAAAAAAAAAAATTTGTGTACTTTTTGTCATTCCTGTGATGCTAAATTGACACTAATCCAAATTGTTGAAACTTTAGTTTTCTATCTTTGCATTTACTTTTCTTCTAAGTTTTCCAATGATTTTTGGTTCCCTTTGCTTAAGATTCTTTTAGCACCAAAATTTTTCCAGGACAGGATGAAGCCCGAATTTTATACTTGCGATGAAGCCCGAAGTTTATACTTCTCATGCATTGCTGTCAACTTAAGACATATACCATAAGTACATCTAAGCCCTGAAAATTGAAAATAGATTGAACAAAGGATTGTGAGTGTTAATTCACTAATTCATCCCAAAAGCACAAACTGTTAGAAGGTAAGCTAACAATAGTATTATTTTTAAAAAATGAGGTCCTATAAGAGAGAATGTAATTATGGATGCATAATTTGTGGTGGCATACGCCTTTTTTTGGATGGAATATACTCTCTGTGTATGATATTTTTCTCTTGTGTTCTATTATATCTTACTTTTCATGTGTAGTCAATATGCGAAATAGCAATAGTTTTGAAGAGTAGCTATGTTTTTTGGCCATATTTTTTCCTCCCCAAAATATAGTATATTTGGGTCCATGGAGGAGCATTTACTTGACAATTGGATCTATGGACACATGTTGAAAATCTCTTTCTGAAAATTCTATTATTGTTTGCTCTTGTCTCTTATCTATTGAGTCCTTTCCCTGTCTTCAGAGTTAAAAAGATTCTCTTTTCAACTTTTGAGTCCTAATTTCGTGGTCTACTTTTGTCAATTTCATTTTTTTTTTTCAAATCTTATTTTGGTCTTCTTTGTTTGTTTTTTCTTTTCCCCTCTTTTATCAATTAGCGGGGAAAATGAATTAAGGTATATAATCCAAAGCTTATTTGTGAAATTAATTGTTCCTTTGATGCTCAATTGAGACAGATCCGAATTATTGAAACTAATCATTTTCTATCTTTGCGTTTAATTTTGTTTCAAGTTTTCCCTTGATTTTGGTTCCCTTAGCTTTTTAGAATCCACATTTTTTCTTGCTCTGCTATCGACTACTATATTTTTTTTCTTCTTATGTTCTGTTATTTTTGAGAAAGAGAGAAAGAAGAGAGAACATAGATAAGCAAATGGTGAAAAAGGTTTTGGATATAGTGAGGTTGAGAGGAGGTAAAAAGAGTTTGTTAATTTTGTAGTTATAAAATTATTAGTGAATTTATTCTCTTCCCTTTAGACATTGGTATTTTTACCGAACTACATAAACTTTTGTTTTCTTTCTGTTTTCGGTTAATTTTTGTTTCAGTAAATTTTTCTGCCGCCTTTGTATATGGAGTATGTCTTTCCCAACAAACTGTATAGGAAACAATTAAATTTTCTAATTGAAAAAAAAAAAATTAAAATGGCCCCTCGATGCAGAAACAAAAGAGTACCAATCTCTTGTGGGTACACTAATTTGTATTGTTGAACTTCAAACTAATGTTTTCAGCAAAAAAAAAAAAAAACAAACAAACAAACAAAAAAACAAAAAAACAAAAACCAAAAAACAAAAAACAAAAAAAAAAAAAAAAAAAAGGAAAAAGGGAAAAGAAGAACTTCAAACTAATGCACGGTTGGTTCATAATCAGATAATTAAAACAGAATACTACAAAATTGTATGTGAACCTATTCAATAGCAATAGCGTTTTAGTTCTACAGTGAGCTCAACGAATTAATGACAATTTCTCTTTCTTTGGTCTATCACGAAATATAATATTGAACTTGCGGATTTAAATTCTCTCTTTCTTTGAAGAATACCTTTCTTTGGGTGATCTGAAGTGTACCCAGTGCCAATGCCAACATGTGGAAATGGATTGTCCAAATAATTTTGAGGATCTTCTCTCGTCAAGTTGCCATACTCCCTGTGTAGAGCAGAGGAATAATTCCCCCCTGTAAACTTTTTAGTGTTGTGTTGTATTGTTCAAGTTCTTGAATTTTCAATTTTGTTTTGTGGTTATGTTAGTGTGTGAATTTTTTGTTCATATCATTTTTGTTGTTATGTTAATGTACGAGTTTTTCATTCATATGCAATAAAAAATAGTGATCTTGACATCTTGATTATGTGATTTTTTTTTTTTTGTGCAATTTGAATTTTCTTTTTATTTTAATTTATTTCTTGGGTCGGGTTTCTTGCAATTAACAGAGACAATTACAAAATCCACAAGAACAGAGCGCCTTCCCTGCACTTCTCAATGACTCTATCAATAAAAGAAAGTAAAAAAAAAATAGATTAAAAAAATTAAAAAATACACAACCGACCTGGCACCTATTTGGATTAGTTGTATGGGTCGTGTAAATGAACAAAATACGTAACTAATAAGGCTAAAAATTGATCGAGAGTACGTAGAGTAATTAGAGCATAAAAGTCAAGATATTTGAATTTTAGTGACCATCTATCTTTTGTGGACTTAAAATGGGCACCGAACTTTCACTCGGATTAGGTTCTTTTTCATGGCAGAAGCAAACCTTGTAATATGAAGATTTCTATAGTTGGAAGAAATGAAACGTTTCATCTGAGTATGAGAAAGTGTCTCCTGTATCTCTATTCTTAAAATAATAATAATAATAATAATAATAATAATAATATAAATGAAAGGCCCACACATAATTTTTTCTCCTTTTTTTCTTTTATTTATTTTTAGTTCTGGTCTCCCTTAAGTTACAGACATAAATAACTGTTTAAAAAAAAAAAAAACGTTGATTGGAACTAGGAACATAAATTATAGTAAATAACAGTTTTTTATTGATAATTGAAGTAAACAATAAAATTTTAAGATATTTAAAATAAGTACAAAATTTATTAAAATAAAATTTGTTCTTCTTTTCTCTTTCATGTGTTGATTAGTGTATCTCCAATGCAATGCTAAAAGATTTTGTCAATGATAAATTTTGTAATTTGGATGCAAAAAGTGCTTTCCAATGGAGTATTATATTTGTTGCCACATTTGCCAAATGCTAAATTTTATGACAAATTTGCCACAAGGTAGAGCCAATACCAAATTTGATATTTGATTTTTCTTGATTGTTAGCTTGATTTTTGCTATGTAATTATTACAATAGTTTCATTTTAAATTATTATACTATAATACTAAAGCAAAGCTCACTTTCACTGTTTTTTCTACAGTGTGTGCACAGTGAATTTTTCTTTTTTCCTTCACTCTTCCGTCTCTGATGCTATAGTGTAGTGCAGTAATGCACAATTTTTTTTTGTGTGAAATGACCTTTTTGCCTCTTTTCTTTCCCTTCACTCTTCCTGCTCCACAGTATATGGACAATATTAACCTCCACATGTCTTCTGCTTCTTTCTTCACCGCCCCCTTTCCCAATTAATAATTACTAAAAGAATCCAAGTGTTAAAAATCTGCTTGCTGGATAGAACCAAAAAAGAAAAAGGGGTGGCACTAACTAAATCGAGGTTGTGGCTGAATACATCCTCCAAAGCTCTCTCTCTCTCTCTCTATATATATATATATGTATATGTTCTAGCAAAAATTGGATTTTAAAAAAACAAATCCTATTATTGTTTCCAATCCAGAATTGAACGATAAAAATTCTCTCACAAGTAGTTTTCTGCATTTGCTACGAGCGCCATTCTTTATTATTCTTTCTCTTTTCTGCAATGACAATCTGCATTAACACACCTAATTATAAAGTTACACTACTTGAAACAAAATTCCGGAAGTCTCATTATACATATACTAAAAGGATGTAAGCCGGCACTGTTCATGTGAGCCGGTACTATTCATGTCACTGTTCATGAACAGTGAATTAACTGACTAGGTTTTTTTTTTTTTTTTTTTTTTTTTTTTTTTTTTTTTTTCCGCCTGCTGTGCTGCTCTCTTTTTTTTTTTTCTTTTCTTCTCTGCTGTTGTTTGTTTTTTTTTCTTTTTTCTTTTTTCTTTCTTTCTCTGAATTTGTTTGTTTTTTTTTTTTTGGGCTGTTGCTGTTGCTATTTGTTTTTTTGTTTTAATACTTCTGCTACTTTGTTGAGTTTTTTTTTTTATTCATTGAATAGTATTTTTTTAAACTTTTATTACTTTGCTACAATTGTTTTTTTTTTTTTTTTTTTTTTTTACTTTTGTTGTTTTGCTATAGTAAAATGATGCAATATTTCACAATTTAATAAATAGTGATTTTTTAAAAAAATTTTGTTGCTTTTGCTGTACAGTTTTTTTCTACAGTAATACACAGTAGTACTGATTTTACCCCTATCCCATGTGCTGATTTTAGCTTATCTACAGTAAAAGGACAGTTTTGTCCTCACATATTTTACTGTTTTATCTACATTGTAGTGGCTTTTTTGCCCCTCTGATTTAGTTGGTTTTCCTTCATCTACAGTGAGTTGATATTTTTACCCCTATTATACAGAAATTGCCGGCTGTCCATACAGTATAATTACCGTTTTACGCCTCTTTTTTAGTTCATTTTCTTTTTCCTACAGTATGTTGCCTGTTTTACCTCTATCTAGATTTTTTTTTCTTCAGATTATTTTTACCTTTTTTTTATGCTAAATTTTAGACATTAGATTCTGATATATTGTTATATTGTATTTTTGCTCACTTTGTCTTTTTTTTTTTAAACGATTTTTTACTTTAAATTTTTTATTTTTATTTCTTTTTTTTGTTTATTTTGTTCTATTTTTTAAAGATCCATTTTTTTTAAGGATTTTGCATGCAATTTTTTTCCTTTTTTGTTTGTTTTGTTTATATTTTAGCAATCTTTTTTTTTTAAGTTTTTACATGTATATAATCTGATAAAAAAATTTTATTTTTTTTTAAAAATAGTAAAAAAAAAAGGATAAAATAATATATATATTTTATTTTGTTATAATGTTTTTGTTAGGGTTAATTTTTTTCGATTCTTTTGAATTTAAAGATTTTTTTCCTTTTTTTTTCTTTTCTGCTTTATTTTTGTTTTAATTTTTTTTTCCTTTAAATGAGTATAACTACAGAAAATTTTTTTCTTTTTTGTTTTTGTTTTTGTTTTTATTATTGTTAGTACTATTATCATTTCAATTTTGCATTTTCATTGTTGGGAGAAATTTTGAGAATAATTATACTTATTATAATTATAACATTTATCTTAATCAACTGTTTTTATCATATGACACTCAATTTATTTATTTATTTATTTTTACTTCCCTGTGCAATGCATTGCACGGGTATTAAACTCGTTTAAATACTAAATGCTCACCTTTACAAGTTCCAAAGCACAAAAATAATAACAAAAAGTAAAAATAGCATTAGAAATAACATTATGCATTAGAGCATAAAGTAAAGCAATGCTATTTTCACACTTTTTTGTAACGAATATGGTATTGACATAAATCAATACATTGAAAATGGTCTTAGGATGAACAAATATAATGACAGAAACAAACCATTCGTCGGGTGATCCTTATAAAAATGAAGATCTAATAACAATTAATTGCGGGCTGGTGGGAATATGCGTTGAGCTGCTGAAAATAGGAGCAAGGAACGTAAAATTTTTTCCGTTAAAAAGAGAAACGTGAATTTATCAGTTTTGGAGAAGGTGTCCGTGTTTGTGATCACCCTTGTGTGAAAAAGCTTCATTTCGACACTTGAAACAGGGGGCATTGAATACTGTTTTGCAATATGTAGAAAATTGGAACTTGATGTTTTGCAAATTGATAGTGATTCTATTAACAAATTCATTTTATCTTTCTATCCCTTTTTAAATACATACTTTTATTAATTTTAGGGGACACTTGTTTACTCTCCCCACACTTTTATTGATAAATATTTTCTATGACTAACTTACCTATTATTAAAATTACTTTTAAGGACAAAAATACAAATCTTCCCCTAATATTATAATAAAAATTACTTTTTCAAACATAATATATCATTGAACCCCACTTTTAAGTAGGAATTGAATCATAGGATTCAACCGTTTTTGAAAAGAAAAAAAAAATTGAATTAAAAGTTGTGCGAAAATTTCCAAAAAATCCACGATGAATGAAGAGGTGATGAATAT